>PVJI01013231.1:0-48248 GCA_004026765.1 Micronycteris hirsuta
TTTATTCTTTCCTTTATGTCCCTAGCTCTAGGGGACATATCACTGAAGATGCTGCTGCGTGGAATGTCTGAGATTTTCCTACCGATGTTTTCCTCTAGAACTTTTATGGTGTCACGACTTACATTTAAGTCTTTTATCCACCTTGAATTTATTTTTGTGTATGGTGTAAGTTGGTGCTCTAGTTTCATTTTTTTGCATGAAGCCATCCAGGTTTCCCAACACCATTTGTTGAAGAGGCTATTTTTATTCCATCTTATGCTTCTGCCCCCTTTGTCAAAGATTAATTGCCCGTAGAGACTCGGGTTTATTTCTGGGCTCTCTATTCTGTTCCATTGGTCTATCTGTCTGTTTTTATGCCAGTACCAGGCTGTTTCGATTACAGTGGCCTTGTAATATAGTTTGATATCAGGAATTGAGATCCCTCCTGCTTTGCTCTTCTTTCTCAATAATGACCCTTTTTTTAATATACTGACTTTAGACCTTGAAGCCAACCATGACTTCCATCATTCTTCAGCTGCATCGTCACCTAAAAGTTCCCCTGCATTCATCGCCCACTCTTCCCCATTTACACCTTCCTCTCCACCTATTACAAGACTGTCTTTCCTTTGCCTGGTCCTCCCTCCAGAGCCCAGAGTACCAGGGATCAGAACATTCATTACACTCACCTGACCCCTGAGCAAGGCAACTAGCCTGATTTTAAAACAAGTGGTTCTGATTTCAGTTTCTGAAGCACGAAACTGGAGGGCACAGATTCTGGCCTCTACGGATGGTGGTGCAGAGGTGCTGACAGCAGGCTTCCCACCACTTCTCATAAAACCAAAAGGCTGATGCGGACTTTCCATTTTCAAAAGACACCTGATTTCCTCTTTCATGGATGGTCAATGCTCTGATTCTACATTGCTTATCTAGAGGTAAAATAAGCTGACATGGTCGAAGTAGTGTTCTATTTCATTATATTTTATTTTACCCTTACATAGAAATAAAACTGATTCTATTCAATAAGACATTGTCACACTTCATGGTGACTGTCTGTTCTGATGTGGTATTAGAGAAAATAATTAAAGGCATTATTGTAAAGACAACCCTTTTTAAACACAAATACCAATCCATCGCTGACCCACTAACTTTGGGAAATGAGTTATGTCACTAACCCCTCAGATGTGCACATGGCTGACTCCTTCACTTTACCAAATCTTTGCTCATATAGCATCCGATCAGTGAGGCCTGCCTGGAAATTTCTATTGAAAATTGGACACATCCCCACCCATCCACCTTAACCTGTTTTGTTTGTTTTTCTATAGTACTCATCATCTGCTAACATACTCTTGATTAGTTTACTATTATTTTGTTGTCAGTTTTCTGCCACAAAAAAATGAAACCCCCAAAGCTTCTAACTGTTTACCTATTTTATCCCTGATACAAATACTGAGAACAGTGCCAAAAATTAAGTAGTACTAATAAATGTTCATTGTAAAAAGTATATTTTATAAACAACTGCAAATGAACTATTCCTGTCAAGAAAATTTAAATTAAAATCTTTTACTTAAATTTTTTTCCATATTTTCTTGGTATGTGTATTCCTGTTATTTTTTAAAATTATATTTCAAGTAATAAAGTCAAGCAAGAATAAACAGTCTCTTTAAAAATTCTTATGAAAAAATACTAAAGTTTCACATCACTCTGAAATATAACTACTATGATGTATTTATAGCATACCCTTCCAGAATCTTTCCACTTATTTATATACACTTAAATGGACCGTTAAGAATGATTGTGGTGTTTTGTGTTTTTTAGGTGAATGGCATCAAACAGCATATATTCTACAACTTAAATGTTTCAAGTGGTGAATACAGATTAGATCACATAATTTAAATTGTTAATCAGAATCTCTGTGTGAATAAAACATAATTTATTTTTTAGTCATTCCCTTAATCATGGGCATTTAGGTTGTGTGAAAATAATGAACTATTCCTCCCCTTATTCATGCCAAGTATTTCTTGAGTGTAAATACAAGGTAGTAGAATTTCCAGGTAATAGGATACACAGGTTTTAAATTTTAGCAGTAAGGCTAAAACACCATCAGGTGCCTATGCTGCCTTGGACTCCCATTGGCAGCAGACAACAGTTCTGTGACCGGATTCTCACTTGTCCTTAATATTAGCAGACTTCAATTTTTTAAAAACTTTTGTAGTTTGTGTAGAATTTATTGTTTTATAATTCTAAAGTATCAGGAACTCAGGAAGATGCTCCTTATCAAATTAAGAGAGATCTCTTATCTTCACAGCTTGCACAGAATGTTTAGTCTGAGTGAGTGTCAAATTTTGCAATTATTCTCTTAATTTGAACTTCGATGAATTTCCTAGCTTAGTGAATTTGATTAGAATTTTAGAAAACTACCTTTTTATTTCATTGCTTGTAGTGGGTTGAATGGCGGACCCTCCAAAACTTACACCCTAACCCCCAAAAGCTGTGAATGAGACCTTATTTTCTTTAATATATTTTATTGATTATGCTATTACAGTTGTCCCATTTTTTTCTCCCCTTTATTCCCCTCCACCCTCCATCCCTCCTTCCACCAGCACTACCCCACCATAGATCATACATATAAGTTCTTTGACTTCTAGATTCCCCATACTATTCTTAACATCCCCCTATTTTCTACGTAGCATTTATGCTTCTTATTTCCTGTAACTTTTCCCCCATTTTCTCTCTCCCCCTCCCCACTGATAAACCTCCATGTGATCTCCATTTCTGTGATTCTGTTCCTGTTCTAGTTATTTGCTTAGTTTGTTTTTGTTTTTGTTTAGGCTCAGTTGGTGATAGTTGTGAGTTTGTTGTCATTTTACTGTTCATGGTTTTATTCTTTTTCTTAGATAAGTCCCTTTAACATTTCATATAATAAGGTTTTGGTGATGATGAACTCCTTTAACTTGACCTTATCTGGAAAGCACTTTATCTGCCTTTCATTCTAAATGATAGCTTTGCTGGATAGAGTAATCTTGGATGTAGGTCCTTGCCTCTCATGGCTTTGAATACTTCTTTCCAGCCCCTTCTTACCTGCAAGGTTTCTTTTGAGAAAGCAGCTGATAGTCTAACAGGAACTCCTTTGTAGGTAACTGTCTCCTTTTATCTTGCTGCTTTTAAGGTTCTCTCTTTATCTTTAATCTTGGCTAATGTAATTTTGAAGTGCCTTGGTGTGTGCTTCCTTGGGTCCAACTTTTTTGGAACTCTCTGAGCTTCCTGAACTTCCTGGAAGTCTATTTCCTTTGCCAGATTAGTAAAGTTCTCCTTCATTATTTTTTCAAATACGTTTACAATTTCTTGCTCTTTGTCTTCTCCTTCTGGCATCCCTATGATTAGGATGTAGGAACTTTTAAAATTGTCCAAGTGTTTCCTAAGCCTCTCCTCATTTTTCTGAATTCTTGTTTTCTCATTCTGTTCTGCTTGAATGTTTATTTCTTCCTTCTGCTTCAAATTGTTGAGTCCCACTTTCCTTCCTGTCACTGTTGGTTCCCTGTACACCTTCCTTTGTTTACTTTTCATAGCCTTCACTTCTTCCTCTATTTTGCAACCACACTCAACCATTTCTGTGAGCATCCTGATTACCAGTGTTTTGAACTGTACATCTGATAGGTTGGCTATCTCTTCATCAATTAGTTGTATTTTTTCTGGAGTTTTGATCTGTTTTTCATTTGGGTCACTTTTTCTTTTTTGTCTTGGCATGCCTGCTACATAAAGGGTAGTAAAGGGTAGAGCCTTAGGTATTCCCCACGGTGGGGTAACCCAAGTCACTGCACTGTGGTGCTGTATTTCGGGGAGGGGTCCAAGAGGGAAAAATGCCACTTGCTCATCTCTCTGTTGGCTTTCAGTCACCTCCTCAACTACCCATAAGCAAATTGGGTCCTTCTGGTGCTGATTCCTGGGGTGGGTGGGTTTGTGTATGTTCTAGGACCCTGTGGGTCTCTCCAACAGACTCTCCTGTGAGGCTGGGAGTTTCTCCTGCTGTCTCAACCCCCACAGGTTTTTTCAGTCAGAGGTTTTGAGGCTTTATTTCCCCACACTGGAACCCTGGATTGTGCAGTCTGTCTTACTCCCAAGTTGTTTCCCCCGGTTTATCTACACACAAATGTGGGACTGCCCACTCCACCAGCTGCCACCTCACCCTCCTGGGTAGTCCAGCCACCACCTTGCCACAGGTTCTCTTCACCCCAGCTGCCCATCTCTGCCCCTTCTTCTTGTCTGGATGAATGTTTCTTCTTTAACTCCTTGGTTGTTGGACTTCCACATAGTTCAATTTTGTGGCAGTTATGGTTATTTTTTGTTTTTAAATTTGTCATTGTCCTTCTTTTGGTTGTGTAGGGAGGCAAAGTATATCTACCTACACCTCCATCTTGGCCGGACATCTGAGACCTTATTTTAAAGAGTTTTTGCAAATGTTATTAATTTAAGACTATTCAGAAAAGATCATCCTGGGTTATCTGAGTGGATTCTAAATCCAAATGTCCTTACAAGAGAGAAGATAAGAAAACACAGGACTTCCCAAGATGGTGGCATAGGTGAATGCGCCATGCCGCCTCGCACAACCAAACAAGGAAAAAAATCAGAAAGTTACACAACCAAAAACAGCCAAATCTGACAGAAAATCGTATTGAGAGGAAGTCCGACAACCAAGGAATTAAAAAAGATACATTCATCCAGTCTGGTGAACCGGGAGGAGCAGGGCGGAGGGAGAGCACTCGGCGACCCTGCGGCAAGCTGGGGAGCAGACGACAGGACCACAGCGAGCGGGAGAACAGACGGCAGGACCGCGGTTGGAGGGGTGGTTCCCGCCGGGTTGCAGCACACCAAGACGGGAGCCCAACTGAAACTCGGCCAGCTCCCTGCTCATCCGGACCCCGTGGGGCTGAGACTGGTGGACTGGGCAGGTCCGCATTAGCGGGTAGACGGTCTGGGAGAGGAAACAGAGCGCAACCCATTGGCGCAGATTGAGAGCACCTGTGGGGGTGGAGTCCGCGGCGGGAGGAACTACCAGCCTCACAGGAGAGTTCATTGGGGAGACCCACGGGGGATTGGAGCTGTGAAGACCATCCACCAACCCAGGAGCGACCCCGGAGCCAGCGCAGAGGGGCTCGAATTACTTGCAGGAGGTGGTGTGGGTGCAGAGAGCGGAGAAGGCGCCATTGTGCACTCAGGTCCTGCCCCCACAGGCTATGGCACAGCACAACTACCAGGAGTTTCCCTGCCCAGGTGAACCCCAAGGCTCCGCCCCACTTACAGTAACTGGCGCACCGAGGGAAATAAAATGGCCCAAAGAAAGGAACAGATCAAAGCTCCAGAGCTAACCGACCAAGATAGCCAACCCATCAGATGCACAGTTTTAAAACCCTTGTAATAAGGATGCTAACAGAATTCAACGAAAAATTATCGAAATTGCTTGAACAAATGAGGAGAGATCTGCAGGGAACCAATAGAGATAAGGAAACTGGGACTCAAATCAACGGAGTGGACCAGCAGAAAGAAAAAAACATCCAACCAGAAAAGAATGAAGAAACAAGAATTCAAAAAACGGAGGAGGGGCTCAGAAACCTCCAGGACATCTGTAAACGTCCCAACATATGGATCATAGGGCTACCAGAAGGAGAAGAAGAAATCCAAGGAATTGAAAACTTATTTGAACACATAATGATGGAGAATTTCCCGAAGCTGGTGAAGGAAATAGACTTTCAGGAAGTCCAGGAAGCTCAGAGAGTCCCAAAGAGGTTGGACCCAAAGAGGAACACACTGAGACACATCATAATTACATTACCCAAGATCAAAAATAAGGAAAGGATCCTAGGAGCAGCCAGAGAAAAGGGGACAGTTACCTACAACGGAATCCCCATAAGACTGTCAGCTGATTTCTCAAAGGGGACCTTGCAGGCAAGAAGGGGCTGGACAGAGGTGTTCCAAGTCATGAAAGGCAAGGACCTACATCCAAGAATACTCTATCCAGCAAAGTTTTCATTTAGAATGGAAGGGCAGAGAAAGTGCTTCTCAGATAAGGTCAAGTTCAAGAAGTTCATCACCACTCAGCCTTTATTATATGAAATGTTAAAGGGAGTTATGTGAGGTATGGAGGAATATCAACAGGGGAGTGGTAGGGGGAGAGGGTGGGAATGGGGCACAGAACAAGTAGCATAAATGGGAGGTAGACAGCAGACAGTGGGAGGTTAGAATAGTATAGGAAGTGCTGGAGCAGAAGGACTTATGTGTATGACCTATGGACAAAACTAAAGGGAGGGGAAGAGGGGGTAAGGAGGTGGGGAGCAAGAAGGGGGGGGGAAGTGGGACAACTGTAACAGCATAATCGATAAAATATACTTAAAAAAAAAAGAAAACACAGATGCAGAAGAGGAGACCACATAAAGACAGAAGCAAAGGCGGCAGCCTTTGTCAAAAGATGCTTAGAGCCAACAGAAACTGGCAAAAACAAGGGAGGATTCTCCTCTATACCCTTTGGAGGAAACACAAGTTTGTGACACCTGATTTCAGACTTCTGCCTCCAGAAATGTGAAAGGAAAACTTTCTGTCATTTTAAGTCCCTCAATTTTCTATATTAGCTTTTACAAGCTAACACATTTGTCAACCCTACTCGCTCTGTCATCATATTTCCACTGTCTTTGGAATAACCTACATAATTTTGAAAATAAACATTCTTAAGATAAAATATCAACTCATTAATTTTTAAATCTTTTTGTCTAATAGATTCATGTAAGGCTATACATTTACATCTTGCACCTTAATTTGGCAATATTCTACAGGACTAATTGTATAGTGCTTTCATTGTTTCTAATTCTAACTGGTTTATCATCTCCATTTGATTTTCATCATGATAAAAATTATTTAGAGACCTTAAGCATATAAAGAATTTGAGCATATTTTTATTGTAGATTTTAAAATTCATATTACTTGTCAGTGAAAGTGGCCTATATGTAATTAGTATTTTTATTTGTGGAAAATTTTAATTAAGCGAAACACAATTTTGTCAATTTTTTGGTCAACATGTCATGTGTTTTAAAAAATACATATTCAACCCTGGCTGGGGTAGCTCACTGGATTGAGCACAGACTTGTGAACCAAAGGGTTGCTGGTTTGATTCCCAGTCAGGGCACATGCCTGGTTTGTAGGCCAGGTCCCCAGTTGGGGACATGTGAGGGGCAACCACACATTGATGTTTTTCTCCCTCTCTTTCTCCCTCCCTTCCTCTCTCTCTAAATAATTAAAATATTTTTAAAAATACATATTCACTTTTATTTGATATGAAGAGTTTATATATATATGTATATATTAAACTACTTAAATTATATATGTATGTATAGATGTTACATGTGTATATGTTACTCAAATCCTTTAAATTCTGATAGGTTTTTGTCTACTACGTCTATTATTATCTGAGAAATGCCTGCCATTTTTTATTTTGTTTTTTACATTTTGTCTCTGTATACCCCAGACCTAGGTTTCTGATACATAAAAATGTGTCTAAAACATGTTTTTCTTTTTCAGCTTATTATTATGAAATATCTTTCATTATAGCTTTTAAATTTTTTATACTACAAAATCTATTTTGCTATGGTAATTGATCTGGTTACTAATACCATGTAACAAACTACTCCAAAGCTTAATAATATAAAACAAGTGTTTTATGTAGTTCATAATTTTGTAGTACAGGAACTCAGGATGGGCTCAATTGGAATCTCTTTGTGATTCCATCAGATGTTGGCTGGGGACAGCACCATATGAATGTTCAGTGGACTCACAAGGCTGGCAGTCCTGAGGGGCCCTTTACCCCTGCTCCTGTATGTTCCTTCTTCCATCAATGTGGTCTCATAATAGGCACACTTCTTCCATGGCAGCTGGCTTTCCAATGGAGTGAGCCTTTCAAGAGAATCAGGTGGATGCTACATGGCCTTTTCTGACTGAGTCTTGAAAGTCACATTGCATAATGTCAGTCATACCTGATTGGTTGAAGTAGTCACAAGCTCTCCTAAATTCCAGGGGAGGAAACACAGAACTCCCACCTCTCAGTGAAAGGAATGTCAGAACATTCGGGGACCAAATTTTAAAACATCACGTACATACTCTGTAAATATTTGTTTCAAGATATACTAAGTACAAATAGAAAGTACAAAACAGTTTGTATGGTTTGGTATAATTCGTGCTTTAAAAAAAGAATTACATGTGTGCATGCATATGTTTGTACAGTTGTATGAAAAGTATCTAAGGGAGGACATTCAAGAGAATGATCCTACACGTGGCCCTCTGGGGAGGAAAGCTTTAGGGATGGAAGACAGGGCTGGTAAGGAGACTGTATAGGAGAACTTGTACTCTTAAAGTTCTTTTTCAATTTTATTTTTTTATTTTTATTTTTTTATTGTTGTTCAAGTATAATTGTCTCCATTTCCCCCCCACTACTCCTGCCCACCTCAACTATCCCCACCTGCCACCCTTGATCCTATACCACTTTGGCTTTGTTCATGTGTCCTTTATACATTTTCCTTGATGACTCTTCCTCCTTCTCCCCCATTATCCCCTCCTCCTTCCCTCTGGTTACTGTCAGTGTATTTTTTATCTCAATGTCTCTGGTTATATTTTGTTTACTTGTTTGTTTTGTTGATTAGATTCCATTTACAATAGCCAAGTGCTGGAAGCAACCTAAGTGCCCATCAGCAAATAAGTGGATCAAAAAACTATGGTACATTTATACAATGGAATACTACACAGCAGAAATAAATAAGTAGCCCCTACTCTTCGGGACAGCATTGATGGATCTGGACAGCATTATCCTAAGTGAAATAAGTCAGGCAGTGAAAGACAAATACCATGTGATCTCATCTATAAGTGGAACCTAATATACTCTTAAAAATTTTAACACATGTAAGTAAAATTTAAGTAAAAAAATAAAAACTTAAGCTGTACATTGGAAGATGTTATATGCAAAACATGTAAGTCACAAAGAATTCTTTTTCACAATTTGTAAAGGATGCCTACAAATTAACAAACACACAATCCAATTTAAAAAGGGTAAATCGAGGATATTGATAGTTAATTTGCTCAGGAAGATATCCAAATACCTGAAAAGTAAGATGCTCAATTTCACTGATAATCAGGAAAGTACAATCAGAAATACAATGAGAGATTGACTATCAAACTGGCAAACATTAGAAAGTACCACAATACCAAATACTGGAGAGGATGCAAAACAAAGAGACTCAAATGCTGCTGTCAATTGCTGCATCTTTGAAAACAATTTGATAACTCCTGATGAAGTTAATGAGATGTATACCTAGTGGCTCATCAATTCAGCAGCTGGAGATACAGCTTAGAAAAACAACAGACCATACACCAGAAGATAGCTCTAAGGATGCTCATAATGTATTGTTTATATTAGTGGAAATAAGTGTTCATCAGTAGAGACATACCATGGAATATAGTACAACAGTAAAATAATTGACTAACTTACTTCATGATGTCATGCTTTAACATGCTTAAATTTAGTAAACATACTATGGAGTGAAAAAATTTTAAGTTACAGAACAAATTCTTTAATATGCTACCAATGGTGTAAATTTTCAAAGTCATACAAAAGTAATATTGCCCTATATTGTTTATGTCTATGTATAAATGCGGTGAAAATATAAAAACGTAGACAGGAAAGATATACTCCCATTTCAAGGTGAGGATTACCTATGGAAGAGAGACAAGGGGTTGGGGTCAGGGAGGAGTCCAGAAGAGGCTAGAACTGTGTATGATCACTTAATTTGTTAAATAAACAAAGATCTAAAGAAATTTGGAAAAATGTTAATATTTTGATTATTAAATGTTAGTTCTGGGGGGGGTTGGCAATGTTTTTATTGTTGCTCAATTACAGTTGTCCTGCCTTTTTCCATATTGCTCTCCCCTGCCTCATCCCCCCGACTCCCACAGTCAGTCCCCACTCCATTTTCCATGCCTCTATACGTGTTCGTTGACTTGCCCCTTCCCGTTCTTTTCCCTGTTCTTTCTCCTTCTGCCCTCTCCCCTCTGGTCATTGTCAGTTTGTTCTTCATTTCCAAATCTCTGGGTCTATTTTGCTCATTTGTTTGTTGTGTTGATTAGGTTCCACTTATAGGTGAGGTTATATGATATTTCTAGTTTTATCTGCACTTTTCTGTCAATATAAACTGTTTTGATGATGAAAACTAGAAAAATTAAAGGAGTTATAAAATCACTATTCAAATAGTAATCTAGAAAACTGATAAGTTTTAAACATTTTGCTTGTTTTTGTGCTGCTGTGGGCTGACTTGGATGAGAGTAGTTGCGAACAGTTGTGAAGGGAGAACAGCTCCATTGTTCCCTGGTAAGAAGTGATCTTATTTTTGTGTGTTTCTAGAGTCACAGAGTAATGTCAATACAACTCAACTACATCACTTAGGAGTTTCACAATTCCTGTTCAAAACAAAATAAAGTTTTAAATAATCAAGTCAAAAAATTGAATACATTTAAACATTTCTAAAAAGTTCTTATAGAGATTTATTTATACAGTGAAAGGTCCTCACAATGATGCCATGACACTTAAAATACATCATTAGAATTATCACTAAATAGAACAAAGAGGTTCTTTGTTTCTAAGTCTTTACCCATTAAACATAACTTCTCCATTATTAACTCCTAAATAATTGAGTTTAAGCCATATTTTTAAAAGTTATTAAACTAGACACATTGCTTTTGTTCCCAGCTTCCAACTTTCCCCTCCCACCCATATGGTTACTGTGGGAGCAACCATTTTGTACAGCATGATGCTGTTTTCTTGGAATAGTTTATGCGGTCAGAAGTGGGCAACTAACAAAGTTGGGCCAATTAGGATTCTTCACTGAAATTTCTGGTAAAAGATATTCTATATTAAGAGAGACATGAAGCCAGTATGGGAGTGGGAGGAGGGAGAGAAATTCTTGGCAACACTTTCAGTGAGTGAGTTCTCTTCTGTTTTTCCTACAATCCTCATCCTTTGAATGGCTCAGCTATCTTGTAAGATATTCAAATACTTGTCTAGTAGTTCTTCTCCCCCTTTTATTTACTTAAGTCCATTCAGATTGTATTTATGTAACTTGCAACAAACAGCCTTAATGAATATTCTTTCTGGCTCTAGTTTATTGTATTTACAATTAAAAAATAAATAATGAAAATTATAACACTGGTATCTGATAACTTTTTATATTAAAACAACTTTAATCAAATAACTACTTCAATTATACAATAAAGAATAAAGTAACATAAAGATAACATAATGATGTTATTTCTTGACACTCTTTTTCCTAAAATGTCATCCGACCCAGCATTTCCTTCCTAAGGATTAATTGTTCTGCTTGTTCAGAGACAGAGTTCAGTGTGATTACAAACCTGTGTCTTGCTTTTTCACTGGAAGTCATTTACTTCCAGTAGAGTAAATCAAATAAAGCACTAATTGTTTTAATATCCAAGGAATACAGAATTACCTTTGAATTGAATTTATTTTTGTGAAACACCAAACAAAAAGCATAGTTAAGTCATATCCTCAAGCAAATACCGATACTCACGAATTATTTTACAACAATATTGATAACCACAGTCAACGATTTGGTGTGTTACTGAATATCTTTAAACTCTTGCATCATCTGTTGCCATCAAAGGAATCAGTACCTATCCCTAATCAATCATTCGACAGCTGGTTCTCTAGCAATGATTATGCCCTGGGCTCTGAAGCAGTGATAGTCATACAGTTTTTCTGAGAGACAACTCTTTGAAGGAATCCCTGACCAAGAATCACATTCCACAAAATGATTGTGATCCGATCACTTAAGGATGGGAGAGAAAGAGCTACATTCTAGACACCAAAGCAATATGCCTGGAACAATGAATGTTTTAAAATATTCATATGAAGCCTGGAGAAGCTAAGAAGCTAGAAGTCTTGACTCCCTCCCTTACTTTAATCACAGACACTCCCTTTGATCTGGACTTAAAGCCCAGAAGAGCAATCTAGACCACTTTTGCAAAAGCACTAGAAAATAGTTTGGAAAATAAAGATGGGCATGACTTTTTTAAGTTTTAAATGCCAATCTAAGGACATTGGACTTGATATTTTTATTATTTTTATTTTTTTAATTTTTATTGTATTTTTTCCATTATCATTTAGTCTCCTTATACTCTCCTCCCTCCTTCATATACTACATTGTTGTCCATGTCCGTTAGTCTTTTTTCCATTTTGCTCAATTCCTCCACCCCCATCTATCTATGAGTCTGTCTCACTTTTGCTTGTTAGTTCAATTTGTTCATTAGATTCCACATATATGAGTGAAATTACATGGTATTTTTCTTTCTCTGACTGGCTTATTTCACTCATCCATTAAAAAGAAGAAAATGTTACCCTTTGTGACACTATGGATGGATCTGGAGAACATTATGCTAAGAATTTTATTTTTAAGCAATAAGGAACCAATGGAAATTTTAGAAGGAGTAGTGGCAAGATCAAATATTACTTTATGAAGTAATAACCAGCCTACAACATTCAGAACAAATCGTGAGGCAAAGAAACAGTGAAAGGTAGAGAAATAAGTGAAAGATGATCACAATAGCAGACATCCATTGTGGGGGTGAAAATAATGGAGAGAGAAAGGGAAAAGAAAAAATGATAAGAACAATAAAAATAAATCATTGTAACACTTAAGGACTAATTTAAGGAAGTTCCAATCCTGGGTAACTGAGAGAATGATGGCATCAGTGACAGAAATAGAAAAGTCCTGAGGAGATGATTTGAAAGAGAATTAGTTCAGCATTCCTAACTAAAGAATTTCTAAGTTTTGGTTGTACTGCTTAAAATAGAACAGAAATGAATATGTTTGCATTGGATCTAATCTAAGAGTGGCTAATTTCTGACACACTATACATCTAAGAATGATATGTTCCCTATAAGTACTATAGTTATATATCCTGAATGCTTAGTTAGGATAAGGTGCCAGTGTATTATTATAATCATTATTATACCATACTAATAAGTTAATATAAATGTAGTTTTCAAAAAAGGAAACAGTAAAAAGAGAACAGAGAATAATGGCCTTGTCTTCAGAGTGACTTGTCTTCAGCCTCTTTACCTTAAAACTTAATGCAAAATTCTATGGTTTTTTAATTTCCCTATTTCTAGATACTACTAGTTAGAAAACTTTGCCCACACTCTTTTTAGACAGGATTCTGCGCAGCTATTCCCTTTTCTTATCTTACCCACCTTCGTTTAGTAATGATGAGGGTCCCCTAGAAAAAGTCTACACAGGCCACTCACCTTCCCAGGTAAATTAATTATACACAACCGGCAGCCTACCACATAGTACTCATTTGTTGGAAATCGCAACAAACCTTAAGTTTCTCTCAAGTGTTTCTCTTCAATATCACTAAAGAGATTCAATATCAGGGTAGTATCGCTAAACTGCTTCTGAGATGGCTGTGAAAAACACCTAGTCATTTTGTTGTAAAATTTTAGCTTGGATCCTCACCTGACTTCAGAATCTCATCCTCAATTACCCAGGGTCACATGTGTAAAAATACAAAGCACAGACAAAATTTCAAAAACCCCTATATCTCCCCAAAACAGACACATTTCCAACTGTTTACATTTCTATCAGTGTTGTATAAATTCCAAAAATGAGGGTATAATTTGATTGGCAAGTCTTGATCTTACTATCTATTCCCATTTCCAGCGGTGACAACTGGATTCAGGGTAGAGCAGCAGGGGAGAGAACAGAGGTTGTTTACAAGAACTGGAAATGAGAGAATTTACCACAGACAGTGGCACAGAATGCTAAACACAAGACTTTTCTGGCAATTCTAGGTGCCACCATGTAGAAAACATTCATTGGTGTGACCTTTGGTTTACTGTATGAGATAATTGGGTAGAACCACAGGGTTCACATTTGCAATAATGAAAGATGCATAGTTATAAAACTCATCTTGTGTTAAAATTGCCATTAGCTAGCCATATATTTAGCCAGGTGAGGCCATAGACATTTAACAAATTCAGTAACATAAGGCAATGTTGTTGGTGCTTCCTTTGTCCCAATAACAATGCATAAAGATGTATATTTTCAAGCTGAGAAGTGATAATCATGGAAAATTTATGGGAGGAATATCTGAAAGGCAGCTTAAAGGCCCAGAAGCCATAGGGAGCTGCACAATTTCATAAATACTGGAAAAGAATTATTGCAAATCTCCCACCAAGCCCATTATATGTGTCAGACCTCAGGAAATTTGAGAAAAGTGATTTAACGTCTGAGATGGTGACTGCCAAGAATGAATATGTCACAATTTTTCACAGAAGTGAGAAAACCATCCCAGAGGCTGGTAGCAGTCAATCAACAAGCCCAGGAAGAGTCCACTGACCCAGGCCAGGTCCAAATAGTGCTCCTGGGGAAGCCAGAAAGGTCTTGTTCAAGGGACACTGCATACTTCACCAGGGGTTGTCGCTGGGAAAGGAGCCCCACAGTCTCCATTTGGACTTTGTGTTATAGTTGTTTCATCCATAGTTCATTGCAACCTCCTGTGGCCATATTACACACAAACAATAAAGGGCATAAAGACAAAAATAGTAACTCTACTATGCTATCTGCAAATATCAGAGCAATTATCTACCTGTCAAGTCTACCCAGCATTTACTCATAAACATCCCAAGAATGTTTTCCTAATGAGGTCACTTATAGGAATCTGCATTCTTGCATACCAATGGAGTGCTTCACTTGGGTGGAGGTGAACTTCAATGCATTATGGCATTTTCTATCAGTTCCTTCTATCTCTTGCATTGATTCTTATGGCAGAACTGGCCAGCCCTGCTCTTTCTTGAATTCTGTCTGCATCTTCACTCACCACAAGAGATGGTGAGTATAAAACCCACTGAACCTTGTTATACCTACCTAAGAAAGAGAAGGAAATATACTACAGAGATTTTTTTTAAGTGCCATCTTCCTGTGGTTTAGAGTAGAAACTCAAATTTCCAAAATCTCCTTACTCTGATGTGCTCAGCAACTTGCTCATTCTGTTGGAGAGCACCACTGTTTCATGTTTTTCAGGCAGCATTTTTCTCCATATTGTTTTAGACACGGTGCCATTATAATCACTTGCAATTGACCAGTAATTGTTGCAGAAGCAGGCCTCCCTCTGCCAGTGCCACCCAGTTGCTGGACTACACCCAGCTGAGTGCAATAAGTTCCAGAATCCAATCAAAGCTAAGCTCCATCAGTATCCAGGTTTCTCATTATGAAGTTGAGCCAATACTTGCTTCAATGCAACACCTCCCTCTTACAGAGCACACACAAAGGCACTCTGTTTTAGCTGTGATTCAGGTCCCTGAAATATCTCTGTAGGAAAGAAAACTCAGTAGGAGACTCAGCCATGATCACTAATTCATGTTCATAGATCTTGTTTTTGTGACTGGCTTTATAACCAAAATATATATATGTACCCATGTCCTATCTGGAGAGTGAGAATAGTAATGTTTTCTTTCAGAAATGTGAGAATAATCTTAGTTCAAGAAAACAAAGCTATCATGTGTCTTAATACCTTTAGCAAAGTGAGAGAATAGCCCCAGGAAGGATAACTATCTCTGAGTATTCATTTTATTCTTGGTTTATAATTAAATTGCAATCGCACATGGAAAGCACATACATACAACCCATACAATCCTACACTAATTAATTCTCAATAATTTCCCAACTTCTAAGCTATTCAATACTGAGAAATCTAGAGTAATAGGAATAGTATAAGAACTTATGACCAGGGTGATCTTGGCCAAACTATATTACCTGTTTTGTGTAAAATGGCATTAATAAGACAAACATCCTCACTGCCTGGTTATGATAGACAAAGCAGGTGTCCAATAGAGGTTTTCTCCCAGGGATAACTTCCCACTGCCTGTGTTAACAATAGTGACAGCAATAATAGTAACTGACATTTATTGACTACTATTGAAAAATGAATGTGCTATGACTCACATTCAAAATTTAGCACATGGTATTCATCCCTCTAGAATTTACAAAACTCACAAGGACTTTTTAATTACAACACAAGATCTTTCTGCCCCCCCAGGTCTGATTAAATATTTCTTTGTAGCATACATTCACGAGCACTTAGCCCTCCAGCCCACTGTATATACCACATTATCCTGGCACATGTGATTTCATATATCCCTAAGAATGACAACGATTAACAAAATCATCAGAAGATATAAGCCTTCGACAAACAATTTATATTTAGTTGTTCCAATGAAAAATATGAGCATTTTTAGCAAGTGGACTGAACATGGATGTAAGTGTGCCAGATCGACTGCTGAGAAGCAAGAGAAGTTTCAGTCTGCTGGGCGAAGGATGTATCATATCTATCTGATGGTTTTGGCTTTCCCCCAAGCACTCTAGTCATTCACATTGAAACCTGGTAATGTGGCTGCTTCATAAAACAGAAGTTTCCCTTCCACATTTCATTGCTTCTTTAACAGTGCCTTTTGTGCCCTAATCCATCATTTATTTCAGTTTATTTTTCTCTTTGGTATTAACACTTAGCTTTCTTCACTCAAAAGTATATTCTGATAACTAAAAATTAATGAAATGTTTTTAGAGGAACACTGTGTTTATATGTCTGTGTGTGTGTGTCCTGTGTATATATTTCTATGTGTAAGTGGGTTCTGTGTGTGTGCATTGGGAATGATAAGATATGGCTGACCCTGGCCTTTCAGATTTAAAGGTGTTGATAGAGTTTTTACTCCCTGTGGGTGTAGGCTGCATGGAGACATCATACAGGCATTAGCAAATCTAAATATATGCTTTCACAACAGGGTATGGTGTTCTCTAGGAATGATCCTTGTCTGTGAAATCCTGAACTCCCCAAGGAAAACAAGAAGGGTTGAATCCAAACTATTTCAATTAATGCTTTCCCAGAGGCTTAAAGGGACTGCAAAATATCACTACCTCTGCTTCTCCATATCTAAAAGGATCATCAATCAGTCTGCTTTCCTAGTTAATGATGGGTTTTTTCACTAGTGAATGTTTGTGTAGTGCTATGATGTGTAACAGACTGCTACAAAGGCTCTTTGTCTGTGTGCTCACATATTCTGTAAATGACGGAGTGTAATAGAGCTCCGCTCATCTCAGGACTCTTATTGAATCATGGAGGGCAAACATTAAAAATGATCTTAAAATATGCATTTGCCCTAGAATCCAGAAAGAGTTTTACATCATTTTCTTTATGTGTCTAGTAGATTAATATTTCCTTTATGTTAATATGCAAGTTCATTATTCTGGTTATCTTCATTTAATGTCCTAAGGAACCAGGTGAGACAATTTTGCGAGTTTAATGATCACTGGCATAAAGTACACATAAGGGTCACTAAGGACATGCCATCCCTTTCAAGGCATTTTGCCAAAAAAGCCTGGAGTTAATAATTAATACTGGAAAATCCCCTGCCAGTCCCAGCTTTGAGAACAAAATAAATAATAATAATAATAATAATAATAATAATAATTATGGGAGTCTTCTAGGTTGCAGGCCAACACACTTCTTCTATGAAAATTAAAAGCCATATCAGATATCTGATATCAAATGTCTTTTTTCAAAGAGTAGCTAATATATAATTCATTATGTAGGATAAAGGGAAAATAAATGGTGGGCCCAGTCACTTTCTGGTATGATATATGGCATCTATATCATTCTTTTTCACAAAGCAAATTATCTTGATAGATATGTTGGAGTTTGTGTTGATACAAAATAGCTTCTGTAGATAATGATGTCACATTCCGGACAGGCCCTGTACTCACCTGACAGGTAATGCTTAGGCAAGGAAGTGTACAGCCTGACTTTACCTTGCATGAACACTGAGTCCAGGACAAAGAACTGAAGAGGATAGAATGGTTAAGGTTCCTCAAATGCTTCTACAAACCATAGTGTGTGTTGTGGCTTAGCAAGCACGTAGAGAAAAAAAACACAAAAAGGCAGAGACCAAGGAAGAGTGACTATCAAACAGATAGAGTAAGAAAAGAACCACAGAGACAGGGAGAAAGAGAGAGACCTTCAGAGAGAGACTAATAGGGAGAAAGCAGAAAAAAACAGAGCTGGGATGGGCAAGGAGGAAGCAAGCCCTTCCTGGTTAAGGAATCCTTCTGTTTGATTGGCTGGTACTTTCCTACTGTTTCCCTGGCTGCAGTTGCTGTGCAACTGCTTCCTGCAATTAACTGACTTTATTTACTTTGTCTGCTCCTCCCCCTCCATTAACCGCTTGTTTGCCAAACCACCTGAGAAGCCCACAACCTTGGCTGGAGGATACTAGCACACTGTACATCATTTCAACCAGCACCCACTTAAAGCTCTGAAACATATGTAAATAAATGTATTTATTTATATTTTATATACTTACATATAAATTTATATACTTTATAATGTATTTAAAGGTTTATTTATAATTATGTATAACATTTATCTTATATCATACACACACATATGTCCTAAATCACTTTAAGGCCCATGTAAATACAACACTGATTTATTAACAGGTCATTTCCTCACCATTGTGCACATCTACACACGTGCATGCACACATATACATATACACAAATAACAAAATATTGACACATCCAACCTCTCTGCAATGAGAAATGAAGAGGTAGAAAGCATAAGCTGACAGTTTTTGGTAGGACATTTATGTCTACATATATATAAAACCTGGCAAAACAGCTAAAAAATCATAGCTACCTAATAAATTTAGTGAGTGGATGAATAAATGATAACACATTATTGCACTTACTGAGGACTGTGAACAAATGGTTTAACAGGTCCTTCTTGGGAGACAAGTGTGTATGTTGCAGGGCATGGCCACTGGGAAACATAACTTTAGGCTCATAATTTTATGTAGAGGGTGAGCTTAATACGGTTGCATCAACTACATGTAACAGTTGTCACAATCAAATCTTTGCATGCACCCAGTGTTCAGGAAATATTTTGTGGGGGTGGGGGGTGGAGAAGATGAGGAGGAAGAAGAAAGAGAACAGTTCTTCCTCTCACATCCGAAAATCACCAAAAAAGATTTTTGATAAGTAATTCTGTGTTAAAAAGTATATGTATGTATATATATCTATATATGTATATATGTAACAAATACATATGACAAATACAATGAGGTTTTTTTTTCATTATAAAATACAGCCACTCATTTTCACATGATATATGTTAAACATTATGCTTTGCAATCAAAATAGTAATCAAATAGTTTTAATATTTTGGAAAAATATTTCTCATAGAGCACAAATATTTCTTGATTATTTGACTTAACTTTGAACATAGTCCAATTTTGTACTAACTTAATGTATCCTTTTCCTTTTTCCATTTCTAAAAACTGTGATTATAAAATTTTCTCTAAGAATCCTCAACAAAATATTGGCAAACCATATTCAGCAATACATTAAAAATACCATATACCATGACCAAGTGGGATTCATCCCGGGATGCAAGGATGGTACAATATTTGCAAATCAATAAATGTGATACATCACATAAACAAAAGCAAAGACAAAAATCAATTGATCATATCAGTAGATGCAGAAAAAGTATTCGATAAGGTACAGCACCCATTTATGATAAAAAACACTCAGCAAAGTGGGAATAGAGGGAACATTCATCAACATAATAAAGGCCACCTATGAGAGACCTACAGCCAACATCATACTCAATGGGCAAAAGCTAAAATCCTTCCCACTAAGATCAGGAACAAGACAAGGTTGTCCACTTTCACCACTTCTAGTCAACATAGTATTGGAAGTTTTAGCCACAGCAATCAGAAAGAAAAGGAAATAAAAGGTATACAAATTGGAAAGGAGGAAACAAAACTATCATTGTTTGCAGATGACATGAGAGTATACATAGAAAATCCTATAGACTCTGCAAAAAAAACTGCTCAACTTAATAAATGGATTTGGCAAAACAGCGGGATACAAAGTCAATATCCAGAAACCAAAAGCATTTTTGTATACCAACAATGAAACATCAGAAGCAGATATCAGGGAAATAATCCCATTTGATATAGCAACAAGAAAAAAATAAAATACCTAGGAATAAACCTCACCAAGGAGGTAAAAGACCTATACTCAGAAAACTACACAACACTGAAGAAAAAAATCATGGAAGACACAAACAAATGGAAACACATTCCGTGCTCGTGGATCAGAAGAATCAACATCATCAAAATGTCCATACTACCCAAAGCAATTTATAGATTAAATGCAATCCCTATCAAAGTACCAATGGCATATTTCACAGATGTAGAACAAATGCTTCAAAAATTTATATGGAACCATAAACTACCCTGAATATCTGCTGCAATTTTGAGAAAGAAGAGCAAAGCAGGAGGGATCACAATACCTGATATCAAACTGTATTACAAGGCCACTGTAATCAAAATGGCCTGGTACTGGCATAAAAACAGACAGATAGACCAATGGAACAGAATAGAGAGCCCAAAAATAAACCCAAGTCTCTATGGGCAACTAATCTTCGACAAAGGGAGCAGCAGCATAAAATGGAATAAAAATAGCCTCTTCAACAAATGGTGTTGGGAAATCTGGACAGCTACATGCAAAAAAAAAAAAAAACAAACAAAAAAAAAACTCGAGCACCAAATTACTCCATACACAAAAATAAATTCAAGGTGGATAAAAGACTTAAATATAAGTCATGACACCATAAAAGTCCTAGAGGAAAACATCGGTAGGAAAATCTCAGACATTACACGCAGCAACATCTTCACTGATATGTCCCCTACAGCAAGGACATAAAGGAAACAATAAACAAATGGGACCTCATCAAAATAAAAACCTTCTGCACAGCTAAACAAAACATCATTAAAATGAAAAGAGAACCAACTGTATGGGAAAACATATTTGCCAATGATACCTCAGAGAAGGGTTTGATCTCCAAAATATATATAGAACTCATACAACTCCACTCCAGGAAGACAAAAAAACAAATTAAAAAATGGGCAAAAGACTTGAACAGACACCTCTCCAAGGAGGATATACAGAGGGCCCAAAGACATTTCAAAAGATGCTCATCACAACTAGCCATCAGAGAGATGCAAGTTAAATCCACAATGAGATACCACCTCACACCAGTCAGAGTGGCCGTCATAAACGAAGCAACAGATAAGTGTTGGAGAGGATGTGGAGAAACGGGAACCCTACTTCACTGTTGGTGGGAATGCAGACTGGTGCAGCCATTGTCGAAAACAATATGGAATTCCCTCAGAAAACTAAAAATGGAACTGCCTTTTGACCCAGCAATTCCACTGCTGGGATTATACCCTAAGAGCCCCGAAACACCAATCCAAAAGAACCTATGCACCCCAATGTTCATAGCAGCACAATTTACAATAGCCAAGTGCTGGAAGCAACCTAAGTGCCCATCAGCAAATGAGTGGATCAAGAAACTATGGTACAACCTATCAGATACACAGTTCAAAGCACTGGTAATCAGGATGCTCACAGGATTTGAAGAAAGAATGTCACAACTGTCGCAATTACTTGAACATATGAGAAGGGATGAGAAGGAAACTGGGACTCAAATCAATGGAGTCAACCAGCAGAAAGAAAAAAACATCCAACCAGAAAAGAATGAAGAAACAAGAATTCAAAAAACTGAGGAGAGGCTTAGGAACCTCCAGGACATCTTTAAACATCCCAACGTCCAAGTCATAGTGGTGCCAGAAGGAGAAGAGGAAGACCAAGGGATTGAAAACTTATTTGAACAAATAATGATGGAGAACTTCCCCAAACTGGTGAAGGAAATCGATTTTCAGGAAGTCCAGGAAGCTCAGAGAGTCCCAAAGAAGTTGGACCCAAAGAGGAACACATAAAGACACATCATAATGACATTACCCAAGATTAAAAATAAGGACAGAATCTTAGAAGCAGCAAGAGAAAAGGAGACAGTTACCTACAAAGGAATTCCATAAGACTGTCAGCTGATTTCTCAAAAGAGACCTTGCAGGCAAGAAGGGGTTGGAGAGAAGTATTCCAAGTCATGAAAAGCAAGGACCTACATCCAAGAATACTCTATCCAGCAAAGCTATCATCTAGAATGGAAGGGCAGATAAAGTGCTTCTCAGATAAGGTCAAGTTCAAGAAGTTCATCATCACTCAGCCTCTATTATATGAAATGTTAAAGGGATTTATATAAAGCATAGAAGGATATCAACAGGGGAGTGGTAGGGGGAGAGAGGGGGAAAAGGTTCAGAGAATAAGTAGCGTAAAAAGTAGGTAGAAAACAGACAGGGTGAGGTTAAGAATAGTATAGGAAATGTAGAAGCCAAAGAAGTTATGTGTATGACCTATGGACAAAAACTAATGGGTGGGGAATGGGGGGGAGGGGGTGGAGGGGAAGAAAGGGGAGAAAATGGGACAGCTGTAATAGCATAGTCAATAAAATATATTTAAAAAAAAAGAAATTATGGTACATTTACACAATGGAATTCTACGCAGCAGAGAGAAAGAAGGAGCTTATACCCTTCATGACATCATAGATGGAACTGGAGAGCATTATGCTAAGCGAAATAAGCCAGGTGGTGAGGGACAAATACCATATGATCTCACCTTTAACTGGAACATAATCAACAAAAGAAAAAGGCAAGAAAAACATAACCAGAGACATTGAAATTAAGAACAGTCTAACAATAGCCAGAGGGGAGTGGGGAGGGGACTGTGGGGAGAAGGGTTTTCAGGAACTACAATAAAGGACACATGGAGAAAACCAAGGGGAAGGGTGGAAGCAAGGGAGGGAGGGAGGTTTGGATGGGGTGGGGAGGAGGGAGGGGAGAAAATGCAGACAACTGTAATTGAAGAACAATGAAGTAATTGAAAAACAAACAAACAAACAAAAAAGACATCATATATCCATTTATAAAGAGGAAAAAAAAATTCTCTAAGAAACATTTTGAAATTCCTAAACTCTGCTCAGTGTTTCTTTCTTTCTATATCCAATTTAAGAAAAACCATTTTCTTATGACAAAAGCATGTTCACTCAGACCTAGAACTCATTCATTCTTTTTTTTTTTAAAGATTTTATTTTTATTTATTTTTAGAGAGAGGGGAAGGGAGGGAGAAAGAGAGGGAGAGAAACAGCAATGTATGGTTGCCTCTCACATGGCCCTCATGGGGACCCGGCCCGCAACCCAGGCATGTGCCCTGACTGGGAATCGAACCGGGACCCTTTGGTTCCCAGCCCGCGCTCAATCCACTGAGCTACACCAGCCAGGGCTCATTCATTCTTTTTTAAAGAGTTGGCATAATGTTTTTCTAAAATTTTTTTTTGAATTAACTGTGGTGACGTTGATTAATAAAATTATACAGGTTTTGAACATAAAACTCCATAATGCATTATCTGTATTTTGCATCATGTATTCACCACCCAAAGTCATATCCTTCCATCACCATTTATCCCTCCTTTACCCTCTTCTATGTCCCCTCACACCCCTTTCCCCCTAGGAGTCACCATACTGCTGTCAGTGTCTGGATTTTGTTTTTTGCTTAATCTCTGTACCTTTTTCACTTAGCCACCCAAAATCCTCTGACAGATGTCTTGTTTGTTAGTTTATTTTGTTCATTAGATTCCACATATAAGTGAAATCATATGGTATTGGTCTTTCTCTGACTAGCTTATTTCACTTTGCATAATAGTCTGCAAGTTCATCCATGCTGTTGCAAAGGGTAAGATTTCCTTCTTTTTTATGGCTGTGTAGTATTCCATTGTGTAAATGTACCACAGCTTTTTCATCCACAGATCTACTGATGGGCACCTGGGCTGCTTCCAAATTGCAGTTATTGTAAATAACACTGCAGTGAACATAGCGGTGCATATATTCTTTCAAATTAGTGTTTCAGTTGTTGTTAGTTGTGAGTTTGTTGTCATTTTACTGTTCATATTTTTGATCTTCTTCATTTTCTTAGATAAGTCCCTTTAACATTTCATATAGTAAGGGCTTGGTGGAAAAGGTACAGGGAATAAGCATAAATGGTAGGTGAAAAATAAGCAGGGGGAAAGTTAAGAATAGCATGGGAAATGGAGAAGCCAAAGAACTTATATGTATGAACCATGGACATAAACTAAAGTGGGAGAATGATGGTGGGTGATGGGGTATAGGGAGGAGGGGAATAAAGGGAGAAAAAAGGGACAACTGTACTAGCATAACCAATAAAATATATTTTAAAAAAACAAATTAGTGTTTCAGGTTTCTTTGAATATATTCCTAGAAGTAAAATTGTAGGGTCATAAGGCATTTCTATCTTTAAGTTTTTGAGGAAATTCCATACTGTTTTCCATAGTGGTTGCACCAATCTGCATTCTCACCAACAGTGCATGAGCAAACCCTTTTCTCCACATCTTTGCCAACACTAGTTTTTTGCTGATTTGTTGATGACAGCCATTCTGACAGGTGTAAGGTGACATCTTATTGTAGTTTTAATTTGCATTTCTCTGATGATTAGTGTTATTGAGCATATTTTCATATGTCTACCAGCCATCTGTATGTCCTCTTTGGAGAAGAGTCTATTCAGGTCCTTTGCCCATTTTTTAATTGGATTGTTTATTTCTTTGGTGTTGAGTCATATAACTTCTTTATAAATTTTTGATATCAACCTCTTATCAGATGCATCATTGGCAATAGGATCTCTCATTCGGTGTGTTGTCTTCATTTTGTTGATAGTTTCATCTGCTGTGCTAAAGCTTTTTAGTTTGATGTACTCCCATCTGTTTACTTTTTCTTTTGTTTCCCTTGCTTGAGAGGATATATCAGAAAAATGTTGCTAGGAGAAATGCCCAAGATTTTACTGTCTATGTTTTCTTCTAGATGGCATAGTAGAGATAATACTTCATTACACCAAGGAGCACCCAATGTAGCTTAAACTTTTAGCTCAGATTCAGGACCCTGTTGATGTACTAGGCACACAGTATTAATCATTCAACAATCCTAGAGGACTTTATTATTATCTCCATTTGTTTTGCCTCAAAACATAGGACATGTAAACTATAAAAGCATGATTCAGACTGAAGTATTTCTGACTCTAAAGTCCAAATTCTCATCCATTGAACTAATTTCCACCTGTGCAGGCCAGAGGAGAGATCTGCTTTACTTTGAGCAAATGTGTACTGTAAAATGAGATACCTATTTGAAGAATTAAAGAGGCGATCCTTCCAACTAAGTTATCTTAAATGTTTCTCAAGAGAAAGTTGTATGCCTTTTTGTGTAACTAACCATTATACCAAAATAAGACTTGCATGGCATTTTGCATTAGGAAAAAGAAAAAAAAAAAGGGTTAAGTAGAGAAGAAAGTGGCTGAGAGAACACCACTGAGAATCCTTTGAAGAATGCTATCAGCTCAGCAGGGGTGCTATATTTAGCCAATTAGTCAGACACATTTCTTACCTGGGAAGTCACTGGGTTCAAAGAACAGGTTGTAGTTTCAGTTGAAAGGAGCCAAGAAAAGATGATTTGAAAGAAGAGAATCCTAAGAACAATGAGATTCTTGAAAAGAGCAAATGACAAGAAGAGATAATACCAAAGTAAAGTCAAAGAAAGAAAATTGGGGGGAGGAGAAAAAAGAAAGCTGAAGACAAGAAAGACAACTTCCAAAAGAGAAAAAGAAGAAAAAAACTCTTCTAGCTCTTCTTTTACCTTTCTATAAGCTTTGAAACTGTGCTCACTTTCATTCAAAACAATAGTGCCCACATGTAAATCATTCAGTCCTGGAAAAGTATAGTTCTCTGGCTACTGAAACTTGGCCACACCAAACAGAATATTCTACTTCTAGGTATACTAATTATTAATAATTCCATCCATTATCATTTTTATCACAAAATAAAAAAACATATATAGCAAATAGAAAAGATTCTCCAAGTCCTCAGAGAAAGCCAAGAGCCTCCATGCTTGTGAAAGAGACTTATTTTGGAGAGTTCATTACCCCATCCCAGGAGAAACCCTAATCCACTACATGGTGACTCTCAAATATTCCTAGAGAGGCCATTTACTCTCTTGTGTAGGGCAGTATTTTATGTTCTCTGCAAGATATTTGATTCATAGAATGACTAGTATAGTTGAAATAATTTGTACAATTCTTCTACATTTTTGTTAACATTATTTAGCTTATTTTTATGGGCTTCTTCCTTCATTCCCTGATTTGATAAATATATAGATAAATTTCCACTAAAATATATCATATTTACCAAACTCTTTTTCTAATTTTCCTTTGTTACAATTGATAATGTGATTTAAAATGTAAAGGATACATATTATTGAACCCGATTTATAAGTTCTTAAAAGTGGATTTTGACTGCAAAGGAAAGCTTCAAATGTGTAAATCACTTATCAGAACTTTCAAAGAAAGATCAATCTTCATTAGAGAAATCTGGATCCTGTGATTATGCTATCAGAGAATTAAAACTTAGACAAAGATATGTAGAAAAATACTAAATTTGGATTTGGTTTCTTTTTTCCTAATCTATAGGACAATCTTTTAGGAAATCATCTTGTTTCATTTTAAGAATATGTTAAAATATGTTTTTAAGCACTGAGGCATATGAGAGACTATGGGACATTTCCAAAGGGAGCTGTGAAAACAATATTTTCCCAAAGCTATTAATACCCTTGCTCTGTTTTTTCCCCTCTGTTGTTTGTTAGAGCTCCAAGGTTTGGATCAAAGCAGCTCACCTGCTTCACACTATTCGTTTCCCTCTGCAATCTCTGATAAGTCAGAAGGACTCCATTGTCTACCAAACTTCCCATTTTGACATCCTTACCCACAGAACTCTTTTTGAACCAGCTCAGCCCTCTATCGCCATCTGTTTTTTCTCTCAGAGGTCATAAGAAATTAAAATATTGCCACAATTTGTTTGATTAAAGAACAGAATTACAGAATTTGAAAAGGGTGTCTCGAGAATTAAATCGGAATCTCAAATTTCTGATTTTTTTTTGCCTTAATGCTATAAAACTTTAATTTTAGTATTCTACCTAATTTTTTTCCCATGGGGTGATAGAGACATCAGATATTTGATGCCTCCTGGATATTACTTGGTTGTTTAAAATGAACCCTAAATTTACTACACCCAAAATGGAAAGTAAGCCCTCTCTCCAAATCAAGGCAAATTACCCATACTGTTGTGGTTGTGGTTTGGGCATCATCCCACAAATCGAAAGGTCACTGGCTCAGTTCTGGTCAGGCAACATGCCTCAGATGCAGGTTCCCTCCCCAGTTAGGGTGCATATGAGAGGCAACCCATTGATGCTTCTTTCTTGCATCGATATTTAAAAATAAAAATAGTAGCCCTGGCTGGTGTAGCTCAGTGGATTAAGCGCGGGCTGGGAACCAGAGGGTCCCGGTTCGATTCCCTGTCAGGGCACATGCTTGGGTTGCATGCCAGGTCCCCAGTGAGGGCCATATGAGGGGCAACCATACATTGCTGTTTCTCTCCCTCTCTGTCTCCCTCCCTTCCCCTCTCTCTAAAATAAATAAATAAAATCTTTAAAATAAATAAATAAATAAATAAATAAATAAATAAATAAAAATAAAAATAGTAAAGCAAAATTTTTTAAGTTATTTTCCAAGGTTCGAGGTTCCAGGGAATAGTATAACCATTTCAAAACCCAGGAATCTTCCATAATATCTCCCTTCCTGTAATTGGCCTTAGTCAATCTGTTAACAATCTTGTTGATATGAATTCCTAAACAGTGCTACAACCTTGCCATTTCTCTGTTTCCACCATCTCCCCAGTCAGGGAGAATACCACCAGACTTAAAGACTTCACGGTCCTCCCATTGTTATCCAGATAAAGACAATAATTTTTAACTGACCTACCAGATCATGCCTCTTTGGCCTCTAGTATCAATCCTGCTTCATTTCCCATTGTGCTCTCCTTCTCTCCAGCTCCCACTGTCTGCCTACCCCTCCCAGAGAATACTCTCTTATGCCCTCTTCATCTAGTAAACTCCTATCTCAAGTGCCATTAATAAACAAAAATTCAGTGAATGGAATTCTTCATCAATATTTTACTTGCTTTTTGGATTATTGAGGGCAAATATACAACAAAATTTACAAAGCCATCTCAGGAGCCAGGTCGGAATTTTCTGCCCTTCGTAATCTGGGAGAAAGGTAAGATTAGCATAAATAGCTGGATGAGAGCAATGATATGAGTGCCAAGGGGAAAAGAGTTAGGAAAAGCTTTGGGATATACTTCCTCTATTCTCAGTGTGGAGGATGGGAGTGTGGAAGGGGGCGGATCTACAGAACTCTTGCTTCCCAGCTTGTCAATGATACATGTAAATTTCTCATGAAAGAAAATACACGAGCACTGGGATGTTCTCTGACATTTGACTATAATGTACTTGAGTGAGGTTCTGAGCCCTGAGTGGCAGAATGATGCCTGTTTTGCCCCTTTTGTAGTCTCTGTCACAATCCTCAGTCATGCATAAAATATTTTTCCGGCTTTTCAAATGTCTTCGTTTTATATAATTTTGACACAAAGGCAGTGCAATCAGTTTACAAGTCATCTAGTGCTTTCAGAATAACATATACTTTTACATGCTCACTCCACTGAAATATGGGGAAGTCATTTTCAGAAAGTCTTTTATTCCAAATCTTTCAAAACCAAGTAAAGATGTTTGTTTTTAAAAGGTTGCTTAATGATCATTCTTTTTGACATTACATGATGGAAAGTCAACAATGTGACATTTGCCATAAGAAAAACAGAAAGATGGGACTGAGAAATACAATAACAAGAGCTGCCACTGCAACAGCCAGTAAGTCTGGGATGATTTTCGGAAGCAAATTGTTTCTTTTAGTCTGGCAAAGGCTTTGGCTTCAGTTTCATGTTCTTAGATTATTATGATGCCTGTCTACTAGTAGAAACTGCAAGTACTCTTCTGTCTTTCCACCCTAGAAGAGTAGAAAGAAGAAATGAGCCAAATCTGCTGTGAACACGGGTTTAGAAGAAAACAATCCCATTATTGACTTGAAAGACCCAGAAGGGTTATTTATCCATTCAGTTTCACTCACTAGAGTTACTGAGTCTATGCCAAACATGCAGGGTGAAACTTCCGACGGGCAGTGTGAACAGGATGGGGCAAAACCCAGACAGCTATACTGTACACTCTCTTGGAACAAATTTGTTCAAGGTAAGCCATCAGCTACATTTCCCATGGAGTGAGCATTTCCCGGAGATGCCAAAGTTCTCCATTTACAGTGAAGTCCTCAATAACCTGCATCACAGGGCACTTCGTCCTCAGGTACTGTAAACGGAAAAAGCCCTGATTCACTCGGCCGTGGTCTTTGGACAACATCCATGTTATCAAGTGTAACTAGCAACAGCCTAACAGATTTTCCTTCTGTTGCCCAAGTTTTAAGGTTGAACTGAGATATAATTATACTCCATGTCTTTTATATATGGCGACTATAACTATAGTTGTAAGAAGGGCAGGATGAATTGGACAGCATCTCCCAAAAGAAAATGTCATTCTCAAGGTAAACTTATTTAAAATACAGGAATGTCTATATCACTTCAAGAAATTTTATATTTTAGTGGTTTATCTCCTGGTGATTGCACAATTAAAATATGTAACTTGTATTTAAAATATTTTATATAGTCATACCACAGTAATACTTAGGAAAGAAAAGGAGTTTCATGAATTCCATTAATGAAATATTTCTTAATAAAATTAGCTTAGAGAGTGTATTAGTTTTCTGTAGCTATACAACAAATTACTACAAATATAGCAGCTTAAAACAATGTTTATTTTTTAACTCACAGGGTCAAGACCAAAATCAAGATTTGACAGGATCTGAGCTCACGTGGGGTTTCAGGGCCTCTTTCAGGTGCATCCAGACTGTTGTTGCAGGATGCAGTTCTTGTGGCTGTGAGCCCGAGGGACGCCTGCTCTCTTGCTGGCTGTCAGCTAGGGATGCCTTAGATATCTAGAGACCATTCTCAGTCCTTACCATGAGGTTCTCTTAATCTTCAAGGTCAACAACAGAAAAGTCTCCCTCACATGGGATCCTGCTACCAAACTCTGACTTCCTCTTTCTCTGATATAAAGGGCTCTGTGCCACATAACAAAACCTAAGCACAGCAGCAAACTTCATCCTCATCACAATCCCAGGGATTATTCAGGGCGTGGACAGCAGGGGACCCAGATTTGGGGTGTGTATTAGAATCCTGCCTCCACACAAAGGCTTGGATTTTATTAAGGAGTACTCAATTCCACAGGTTTACCTATTGGCTCTTTCTCCTGAGTTGCCTGTCTGGAGCAGGGTGCAGTGGAAGGCTCGGGGCTGGGGGACCATGGTCTGAGGCCTAAGGACAGCTCGACTTGCTCCTCCATTACTGGCATTTCCCCTTTGCTTGCCTCTAGGCCAGCCCAGGGCCACTCGCCCACAGCCACGTGGAGGCTACTGTTCCTAGCTGTCATCTTTCCCGTCTTCTGCCACCTGGTTTCTAGATCTATTTTAATTTCTTGGATGTTAGTCATTTTTGTGGATCTTCTGACACCTTTAATTGCTCTTCTCTTCCCACGCCTATTAAGTTTTCTCACCCTTTGATATTGGCATTAAAAACACTAAATAATTTGCCAAATAATGTTTCACCACTGCTGTTTCTGTAAGTTACATCGCTTTGCCTTTAACTCTGTATTAATCTTGCTGTAAAGTGTTAAGTTGCATGAAGTTTTATTATTTTAGACACAAGATTGGAGGACTTCTTAAATCCAAAGTCTTCTTTCCTCTTATGGCTACTAACTCAAAGTAGACACAATTTAATGTAGAAAATTTTCTGCAAAACCCAAACCTTTTAAAAATGATTTCATCTTTTGGCATGCAGGTAGCGTATGCCTATCCAGCTACACTCTGAACACCAATTCTAAGAAAGAGTTAGAACATTTTTCCAACATTGAAATTCTTTCAAATTTTCCTTAAAGCTAAAGCATGGAAATGTTATCATCAATATTAGAACAACAATCCTTCAAATCCTGGAACACTTCACTGGTGTGCTTTTGAAGTGTTCTGAAGCTTGAATTTATTTCTCACTCATAGGAATAAATAGAGAAATCCTCACTCTTTCTCCTGGTCCTCACCCGCTGGGGGCTTGCTTCCTATACAGGAAAAGCAGAGACGAGCTATAGCTCTGTGACCACATTAACAGAGTGAACAAGAGCCATGTTTTTATGCTGCATAAAATCTACCTGTACCTCTTTCAGCACATGTCTGTGACCTTTGAGATCAACATGGCAGGTTTTCTTTTCTTTTTTTTTTTTAAAGATTTTATTTATTTATTTTTGGAGAGAGGAGAAGGGAGGGAGAAAGAGAGGGAGAGAAACAGCAATGTGTGGTTGCCTCTCACATGGCCCTCACTGGGGACCTGGCCTGCAACCCAGGCATGTGCCCTGACTGGGAATCGAACTGGAACCCTTTGATTCCCAGCCTGTGCTCAATCCACTGAGCTACACCAGCCAGGGTGGTTTTCTTTTTTTTTTTAACCTAGCTTTATATCTTTAAATTTTTTTTTTTATTTTTCAGTTACAGTTTACATTCAATATTATGTAGTGTTAGTTTCAGATGTGTACTGCATAGTGGTTGGATAATCATACACTTTACAAGTGACCCTCCCCCCCGATATTTTCAGTACCCACCTGGCACCATACATTGTATTACAATATTATTGACTACATTCCCTATGCTGTACTCTATAGCCCCATGACTACCAGTTTTGTAACTACCAATTTGTACTTGTTAATCCCTTCACCTTTTTCACCCAGTCCTCATCCCCTTCCTCTCTGTCAACCATCAGTTTGTTCTCTGTCTATGAGTCTGTTCCCATTTTGTTTGTTGGTTTATTTTGTTCTTTAAATTCCACATATGAGTGAAATCATATAGGATTGTTTTTTTCTGAGTGACTTATTTCACTTAGCATAATACCCTTTAGTTCCATCCTCCTGAACAGGATTTCATGTCTACCTATGAAAAGAAGGAATAAATTGTTCATGCTGTTTCCCAAATTATACCCACTTTCCAGCACTTAGCTCTTCTTCCCTTTGTCATCTGTCCTCTTCCCGCCCACACTGCGCAATTTCTGCAAAGTATGGCCCACTTTTTTTAAGTGGTGCTCTCTATATCAGGAAGAGAGAGGCTGTTTGTTCTCTGCTTTGTTCCAAAGCACAACTTAAAATGCATCTCCCTCATTGTCACCGAACTCATCTCAACTGGGAAATGAGAAAAGAAAAAGAGTGATGTGTCCTAGAGTGAAACTTGAGAAGGGGGAATTTCTAAGAAACACTTCATGAACAAACTGGAAGACAGAGTTTCTCTATCTCCTTCCTGAATTTAAAATAGGCACAACTGGAAACGTAAGATTCCCTGAAGTCTTTTGACCAAAAGTAGAAAAGGATCTGAGTGTATCAGGCTGGCAGTTGCCCTAAGTCATGCTAAACAAAATGAAAGTCTACTTTCTTCTACCGCCTCCTCAACCTAACTTCATAGTTTCCATGAATACCTTAGGTTTACACAAAAGGAAATGTAATGCATTTCTGAATTTTTTTTTTTACTTTGGAGATCCCCAAATCAAACCTGCATAAAGAGATGTGACACAGTCCTTTCATCTGTCAAATCACCAGATTGACTATGAGTTGAAAAAGATGCAAATGGTAAGGTTCAATTTTTTATGAAATGGAAAAGAATAACCTAAAATATCTGAAAATTTGCTAAGACTTTGAGATCATTTCCTCTTATCTATTTATTGTAGACCTCCTGAAGATGTCCATGTCCTAATCCCTGGAACCTGGGAATGTTAGGTTACATAGAAAAGAAAAATTAAATTACAGATGGAATTAAAGTTGATCATTAGCTGACCTTGAAACGAGGTTATTCTGGATTATTTAACTTGGCTCAATGTAATCACAGAGGCCACCTAAAAGTGGATGAAAGGGCCATAGGAGGAGATCAGAATGATATGATGTAAAAAGACTCTACTCAGCCTTGCTGGTTTTGAAGAGAAGAAAGGGGCCAGGAGACAAGGAATGTTGGTCTACCCAGAGTCTACAGAAAGGAATGCAACCCTGCTAGCACCAAAATTTTAGCCTGGTGGAACCTATGTCACACATCTGACTTTAGAGCCATCAAAGATAAATTGGTTTTCTTTTAAGGCACTAAGTTTGTGGTTATTTGTTATGGCTGCACTAGGAAGCTAATACAGCATCTGACACATACATTACTAACCAATTTGTGAGAAGTAGTAATATCTGAATTGACACATCTTAACTGGTACTGGAAGCTTGTTATTTCATTAATAATAAAATGACATAATATTAACTATTAGATTAACACATTCAAACTATTAGTTGCATTGATAATTGCAAAAATACAGATATCTTCATTATGTTCCATAAGAGGGGCAATTTTCATATTTATAATTTATAATCTTCCCTAAATTGACTTCTCCGTGGGCCCTGGAAAATAGTGACCTTACTTACTAAAAGTGGGGTGTCACTGCACTGGCAGGTTCCAGACAAGGAGAAAACAAACAAACAAACAAACATGGTTGCTACCTCAGGTGAATTCCAAAAACAAAATGCAGTCTAGACCCACACATATCAATTTATAGAACCAATCTTAAAATTTTTATAATATTTAGACATGAACATTTTTCAGGTTTGGTTATTCCCAAAAAGTCTTTAGTCAGAATTTTGCTATAAATAAAAACATAGACTTGGTGCATGCTCCCCAAGACTCACTCCAATGGATTAATAAGGTTCCCTTGGCAACACCCATCTATTGCTGCAGTTCCACATATAAGACTCAGAGTTCCTGGTTACCCCCCTTGATCCTAGCTCAGCCCCAGAGCCATACAGCTGGGCCAGGGGCAGATGCTGCCTCACAGACTCTGCTACTGCCTTGCACCATGTGGGGGGACCATGGTGAGGCAGGATCCATTAATGGGCTACATAAAAAGAAAAAAACCAACCCAGCCTACTTTTATTTAAAGAAACAGCTTTCCAAAGAGCATGCACCTTGAAAATATGAACAAGATACGCAAAAGAAATGGTATTCTTGTCAGGGATATGGAACAAAAATGAAACCAAAAGAGAGAAAGAGAATGAGAGAGAAAGACTTTATGATCTTATATGGGATTTCATATAATTCTCATCCCCAAAATAGCACAAAACAATTTAGGAGACCAACAGCTGTTGTTAAAGAGCTGGGGATCTTTTGTTTATTCATTCAACAAACATATATGAAGTGCTTATGACTTTCCAGAGCATTGCCAGGAGAAGAACATGAATTTTATTGTATTATGTTGTAAAATCTCTCATGAGAAGTGACATGTCCAGAACCACCTTCCATGAGTTAGTCGGCCAGAACAGTGCATTTAAAACTTCAGCATACACAAAAACCCCCTGGTGCCTTGCCACAAGGCAGACTCTGATGTGCCTGAGGCCCTACATTTTTAACAGACTCTGAAAAGATATCAAAGATACTGTTCCAAGGATCACACTTTGAATAGTAAAAAACTGGAACCTGGAACACATGGCCTGTTTAACACATCTCATTTGACTACTGTTCACCTGAGAACATTTTATAAAATCCTTGAGATGAGATATTTTTCCCTGTCACAGCTATACAGGGAAAATATTTTATAAGGCAAATAAGGGAAAAATATTTTATAAGGGGAAACTATTTTTAAATATTTTAATAAATATTAAAAATATGTAATAATATTTCTGATGCTGATCTTTGTAAGTCATAAAAAAAGTGGCAGGTAAAATTAAAGGACAAGGTATACTCTCATTTTTGTGTGGAGGAAAGACATGGATGAGGCAACAATCTGGAAATATATTACCTATACTCTTTAAAATAGAATGACTCAAAATGTCAACAACTTTGAAGCTCTTACACTGACTAAGCAAGCAGGTGTTTTATTTGTCAGCAGGATTTGGGAACATACCTATCATAGAAAAGGGATGGTAGGATTCAAAGTCAGTTTTCAGGGAAGGAAAGATCTTTAGCCAGGGCAGATGCAGGGGCACAGAGTGGAGGTGAATGGCCTATGTGCACAAATAAACCAGGCCATTACTAACCCGCCAGACAATAAAGCTTCAGTAGAGTCAGGTTTTACTACCATATTTTACAAAGCACCGTGCCTTGAACTGCTCCCAGGTGCACAGTTCAGGTTCATGTTCCTCATCTCCCCTTCCTATTTTATATGAGGTGATCATATCTTCACTCACAGAGCTGGGAAAGATGTCCTTGAATGTACCAACCATAGACATTTTTATCATTAAAACTTGATTATAAAATCTCCCCTAAGAACAAATGGTAGGGACTGTGCTGGCTTTATGAAAGTTCCATTAGTCCTAGGAGCAATGTCTCCATAGCTGAAACCTAAATCCCTCACACACAGTGGAATCGTCGCTGACTGTAAAGGACAGAGCGGCTATGACCTTTCACACAGAAAAACATTAGTAAGTGAATTAAAGGTATAATAAAATAATTAAAATTATGGCTGTGAATCAACAATTTCTGATAAATGGATACTGTTCCACAAGCTGAGAAGTGAAGTAGAATAATGAGATTACCTTATGTAATTACTGATTTGTAAAACATTTCTTTTAAAATCCTCACTCCACATCTCCCAAATACTTTTAAGTGTATTTCAAGTAGCTAATTATATTTTCACTTGAAAGTGTCAATATTTCCTGCTTCACTAAAGGAAATATAATCTATTGAGAAGGTATTCTCTTCTTAGCTAACATAAACACACAGTATGGATATGCTAATATTTTTAAGGAGAAAAAAAATTACTGTTTTATGGAGATGATAATTTTATGTTTAACCAGTAAAATAATTTTCTCATTTATTATAATAGCTGTAATTATAATAGCTATATCATCATTAATAGACATAGAATAGCAGTACAGCTATTAATACTAATATGCAAAATCAATTTAAATTTAGTCAGAACTTTTGTTATTATTGAAAAGTTATTGACCCCTTTAATGTATAATTTTAATTGCCCCCCAAAACATTCTAAATAGTAGAGCAAATTAGTAAAGAGTCAGACATCACAAAAGAAACCTCATTTTTCCCCCATAGCAAACAGGGTTTGTATAAAGAAGTAGTAAACTCAACATTTTTTAAGATGTAGAAGATTGTTAAAATAATTTATTTATTTTTATTTTTAAATTTTTATTGAATTTATTGGGGTTACATTGGTTAATAAAATTATATAGGTTTCATGTGTACAATTCTATAATACACCCTCTGTATATTATATTGTATGTTCACAAACCCAAGCCAAGTCTCCTTCCATCACCATTTACAGACTCTATAACCTCTTCTACTTCCCCACAACCCCCTTTCCCTCTGGTAATCACCATACTGTTGTCTGTATCTACAAGCTTTTTTCTCCTTTGCTTAATCCCTTCGACTTTTTCAACTAGTCCCCCAAAACTCACCCGCCTGACATCTGTCAGTCTGTTCTCTGTATCTATTTGTCTGTTTATATTTTGTTTGTTAATTTGTTTTGTTCATTAGATTCTGCATATAAGTCATATCACATGGTATTTGTCTTTCTCTGTCTGGTTTATTTCACTTAGCATAGTACTCACCAGGTCCATCCATGCTATGACAAAAGGTAAGATTTCCTTCTTTTTAAGGCTGAGTAGTATTCCATTGTGTAAATGTGCCACAGTTTTGTTATCTACTCATCTACTAATGGGTATGTGGGCTACTTCAAAATCTTGGCTATTGTAAATAACATTGCAATAAACATAGGAGTGCATATATTCTTTAGAATTACTGTTTTTTATTTATTCTGATATATTCCCAGAAGTAGAATCACTGGGTTATTAACAGTTCCATTTTTAATTTTTGAGGAAATACCATACTGTTTTCCACAATGGCTGCACCAGTCTACATTCCCACCAACAGTGCACAAGAGTTTCCTTTCTCCACATCATCACCAACACTAATTGTTTGTTGATTTATTGATGATAGCCATTCTGATGGTGTGAGGTGATAGCTCTTGTTTTAATTTGCATTTCTCTGATGATTAGTGATGTTGAACATCTTTTAATAAGTTTATTGGTCATCTCTACGTCCTCTTTGGAGAAGTATCTATTCAGATTATTTGCCCATTTTTTTTAAATTGAATTGTTTGTTTCTTTTTGGTGTTGAGCTGTATAAATTCTTTATAAATTTTGGATATTAACCTATTATCAGATGTATCATTGGAAATATATTCTTCCATTCAGTGAGTTGTCTTTTCATTTTGTTGATGGTTTCCTTTGCTGTGTGAAAGCTTTTTAATTTGATGTAGTCCCATCTGTTTACTTTTTCTTTTGTTTCCCTTGCCCAAGGAGATAAATCAGAAAAAAATATCACTAAAAGAAATGTCAGAGGTTTTACTGCTTATGTTTTCTTCTAGTATTTTTATGGTTTTGAGACTTACATTTGTCTTTAATCCACTTTGAGTTTACACTTGTATATGCTGTAAGGAGGTGGTCTAGCTTCATTTTTTTGCTGGTATCTTTCCAATTTTCCCAACACCATTTATTGAATAGACTACCTTTACCCCATTGCATGTTTTTGCCTTCTTTGTCAAATATTAATTGAACATGAAGGCATGAGTTTATTTCTGAACTCTCTGTTCTGTTCCATTGATCTATATGTCTGTTTTAATGCCAGTACCTTGGAGATTGTCTTACATCCCTGGTGAATTATATTAAATCTTATTAAAAATCCATATAACAACTGCCCATTCTAATGAAAGAGTATTTCAATCAACAATATATCAGAACATCTCTTGAAAATATTAATATTTTATCATTAATATGCATACATCTAACTTTGAAAGTAAAAATAATTTAACAAATAATAATAAAGCTAATATTTATGGAATATCCATGTTCCAAGAACTATTTCATCATTTGATTCTAAAGTATGTATGTATTTTTACTACCATTGTTATTATTATTCCTATGTATAAATGAGAAGCCTGAAATGCTAAAATGTGGTACTTAACAGAGTTTGAACTTCAGTTACTCTCACTCTAAAATTTATGTACTTAGCTAATATGATATGCTGACTCATATATATAATTTTACCATAATCTTCAATTCTCAAACAAAGATAGAGAAATACCACTTGCTTTTCAGTTAAAAAGATAACAAAATTATGGCTCTGGATGACAAATTAGTCAGCCCAGTTTGCCTCTTATCTTTCTTGATAATCCACTGAAATGGAAGTTAAAAGTGATAAAAAGAAGTGAACCTAAACAGCGAAGATAATTGGAGAGGGTTTTGTCAATGAGCAGTGATTTCAACTCATAAGTCTGCTGCATCACCACCGCCATTACTATCCCTGCTCTTCCAACTGTGCCCACAGAGTACAGGCACTGAAATTTCTACTCAGCCTAAAGAATAACGGCTATTCTATAAGGCATATAAATAAAGTGTCAGAAGATACAGAAATTCTAATATGTGCATTTCTACCTCCAGATAAAAGCCCTTCTTATCAAGGCATATGGTAGGACCCCTGACTTGACCACTTCTTATCCACTCACTGAAAAGCTAAGGTTCATAGTTATGGGAGATTATTCTGCATGGCGTGGGCCCAGATCCTACTCAGAGGGACCAGTGGAGAGCGACACAGGACCCAGGCCCACGGACAGGTTCACCTGTGGGGAATCAGGCCTGCTTTGTACCTAGGCTGCTATGAGACTTGCTTTTGCTAAAACTCCGTTGCCCTGAATTGAGGCAGCAAGGGCTTACTGCAATTTTCTAAAATCCATGCTAAAACCTTCCAATGATGAATATAACCAGTTCTACCACTTTTCCCTTTACATTTGCAAATATCCTTCTTTCTTGGTGTAATTAGCAACATGCTTTCCTTTGTTATCTGTAAAAGGTAATCACCTATAGTGATCCTATGTATAGTCAATGCGTACCTATTCAGAGTAAATGAAAACCACCCTCAATGTAATGTGCCCAAAAGACAATAAAAGCCTGTCAAGGCAAAGGTCTGTGTGCTCTCTTCTTGAGAGAGTGGCCATGCCTTCCCTTTTCTCCCACAGGACTTGGTAGCCCATGTGAATTTTTCTTGTGTCTCAGCCATGACAATGCGGACACAACCATGATACCACGGACCCTGCAGGCTGGTGTCTGCATCACATAGTTAAATCCTTCCTTTCTCTACTTTACACAGAATCTCTGGCCAGAATTTCTACTCAAAGGAAAGATATTTTGAAAAAAAATCCTCAATATAAAGTAGCAAAGGCATATTTTCTACCCAATGAAATATAAATGGGTCATTAAGTATGTAAAAAAATGATCATCATGAAAGAGAGACCAATTAAAAAAAATAACCCCAGAGGAAGTAGAGTAAATTCAGGGAACAAAATGGAAATTAAAAAGAGAATATTAATAAAGCTAAAGATATTAAATAATATATTACCTCTGTACAACAGGAAGAGAATGCCACATGTATAATTTTTAAAAATTAAAAAATAAGAGAAAAATCTTAAAACTTAAATATGAAATTTCCAAAATAAAAATTTGAAGCAAAAGTCTAAAAAACAAAGTAAAGAAAAAAGAAAATGTCTTGTTCTGTAGAAGAAAATTACAAAAAGATCAAGAATGTGAGAGAAAGGATGAGAGTAGTTCAATAGATCCAACATTCAACTAAAAAGAGTCATAGAAAAACAGTAAAAGAGAAGGAATAACATAAAATAATTCCCCACAGTGACAGGGAAGTTGAATTTCTAGACTACAAGGGCCCAAGGTGCCTGCTCAATAATTTAAAAATATCATCAAATTTCAGAACTCCTGTAGAGCTCCCATAGGAAAAAATAAATAAGTCACTGCAAAGCAATGATAAAAGCAACTGCATCTGTCTTCTCATTAGCTACATTGTGGCTATCAGTTAACAGAATAGTACCTTTAAAAGCTTTGGGGAGCCCTGGCTGGTGTAGCTCAGTAGATTGAGTGTGGGCTGGGAACCAAAGGGTCCCAGTTCGATTCCCAGTCAGGGCACAAGCCTAGGTTGCTGGCCAGGTCCCCATGAGGGCCATGTGAGAGGCAACCATACATTGCTCTTTCTCTCCCTCCCTTCCCCTCTCTCTAAAAATAAATAAAAATAAAATAAAAAAAAAAAGCTTTGGGGAAATTAGGTCCTATAAAACTTTATTCAATAGTGAGAGCAAGATAAAGACATTTTAAGACACCAAATATACAAGTAAACTTCAGAACAACCATCATTTAGAACCACCTGAAATCTAGCTGAATGGAATTCCTACAACTAAGGATATAAAGAAGAAACTGCATTGAGACTTGTAGGAGGGGCAGGGAAGTGGAACAGGCTGGTCCCACACCATGTGTGGTAGACAAAAATCATGAGGGATATCTCAACTGTGGAAATCCCCCCTGAAGAGTGAGGTGTCTCAACCCTACACCAGATCCCCAACCCCAGGGTTCCACTGCCAGGAAGAGAAGTCCCCATAACTTCTGGCTGTGAAAACCAGAGGGGATTATGGCTAAGTGAGAAAAGGGCTTCTGGAGTCCCAGGCAGTTCTTAATGGGTCCAAGCACAGACTTACTTAGACTCACTCTCTATTAGTTCCAGTGCTAGGGAAGCAGCTCAAAGAGCACCAATAAAAAAATGACGAAGAATTGAAAGATCTTGCATCAGGATGAGGGCTCAGGTAGGGGCAGTTTGTCCAGAGAGATATGCCGGCAGAGGCCATTGTTCTTTTTCTGAGCCTTTGCCCCACAGAGCCAGAAGGGGGGCAACATATCTGAGTCTCCATCAACCTAGCTATCACTTTTGCCCTTCTCTGTTGATTCCCTGAGACCTCATCCCACCAACTCTCAGGCCCACTCAAGCTATTTCCAGTAGTTTTTCCATACAAATGGCCTGTCTTTGCTCACGCTTCAGACTTTCCCAAAATCTCCCAAATAAAGTGCATCTGGTATCAGGGTACCTTATTCCTCTCACTAAGTAGCCTCAGGCCCAGGACTAGCAGCATCCAGGCTTGGTTCACAGCTTGGCCTCTCTTGGGCACCTCCAAGCCCAGCATAAGTGGCAGCCATCTACAGATCTCTTTGTAACACCAAGTGGCTCCAGGCAGAACACAGGTGGTGGCTGACCTTGGCCTGCATCTCCCAGGAAGCCCCAGAGTCAGTACACCCAATAAACAACTTCAGACAATGTCAAAGCCTCCGATCACCTCCACAAGTGACACATTCAAGGGAAAACTGAGTGGCACCAGAGTCTCACTAAAGTAAGTCCTGCTCTGTGGAATGGGCCCCTATAGAGCTGATCCTCCATGGTGGTCTGTGGTCATGGCCAGTCCTTGCAGCTGATTGTCCTGGGGGGGAAATCTTTCCCATTGATGTGCTAATTGCAATCAAGACTCAACTACAATAAGAGGGTATACATAGCCCACAGAGGAGTGGTGGCCATATCTGAAGTGCCCAATGCTGATGAAAGGTAGGCTGTGCCACTGGGCCCTACAGAATACCTACTACATTGGGCTACTCTACCAAGCCAAGGAGATGCAGCAGCTCTACCTAATACATAGACATAAACACAGGGAGACTGCCAAAATGAGGAGACAAAGAAACATGTCCCAAATAAAAGAAAAGGAAAAAACTGTACAAAATAGAGACAGACAATCTACTAGAAGCAGAGCTCAAAACACTGATTATAAGGATACTCAATGAACTTAGAGGAAGAGTAGATGAACATAGAGAGAACATCAACAGCATAAAAAAGACATGGAAACCATAAAAAAGAACCAGTCAGAAATGAAGGATACACTATCTGAAATGAAGAACAATTTATGGGGAATCAATAGTAGAGTAGATGAAGATGAGAATCAAATGAACGATTTGGAATATAAGAAAGAAAAAAGCATCCAATTAGAACAGAAAAAAGAAAAAAAAAGAATTCAAAATAATCAGGTCAGTGTCAGAAGCCCTCTAGGACAAATTCAAGTTTATCAACATTTGCATCATAGTGGTGCCAGAAGGAGAAGAAAGAGAGCAAGAAATTGAAAACTTATTTTAAAAAATGATAGGACTGGCAAGTATTATGGCTTAGTTGGTTGGAGGATCATCCCATAACCAAAAGGTTGTGGGTTGGATTCCCGGTCAGGGCACATACCTAGGTTGCATATTCAATCCCAAGACCAGATGCATGCAATTCCCAGTCCAGGTACATATGGGAGACAACCAATCATGCTTCTCTCTCACATGGAATTTTTTTCTCTCTCCCTTCCTGTCTCTCTAAAAGTATCTCCCAGGAGACCCCTTCCTCCCAAAAGCATCACACAGTAGATAACTTCAGACAGTGTCAAAGTACCCAACAACCTCAGGTGAGAATAATAAATAAGTAAACAAACAAACATATAAGGAAAACTTTCTTAACCTGGTAAAGGAAATAGACATACAAGTTCAGGAATTACAAAGAATCTAGAAAAGATAAACCCAAAGAAATCCACCCCAAGACACACCATAATTAAAATCCAAAAGTTTAAAGACAAAGTGAAAATCTTAAAAGCAGCAAGAGAAAAGCAGTTAATTACCTACAAGGGAGCTCCCATAAGAGCTGATTTCTCAATGGAAACTTTGCAGACCAGAAGGGATTGGTAAAAGATATTCAAATTAATGAAAAGCAAGGACCTACAATCAAGATTACTCTATCCAGAAAAGCTATCATTTATAATTGAGAACATATAAAGAACTTCCTTAACAAGAAAAAACTAAAGGAAGTCATCACCATCAAATCAGTGTTATACGAAATGTTAAAGGTTCTTCTTTAAGAAGAAGAACAAAAAAAGATAAAAAATACAAACAATAAAATGGCAATTAGTACATACATATTAACAATTCAATCCAAAAATGAAATAAATGAACAAGCAGAACAGAATCAGACTCATAGATACAGAGAACATTTTGACAGTTGCCAACTGGGAGGGCTATTGGGAGACTGGGTGAAAAGGGTGAAAAGATTAAGAAATATAAATTGGTAGTAACAAAATAGTCATGGGGAATATAGTCGTTAATATTCTATCTATGTATGTTGTCATATGGCTATAAGATTTGTCAGGATGATCACTTAATAAGTCATATAATGTCTAATCACTAAGGTGTACACCTGAAATTAATATAATTTTTTTAAAAAAGACATTTGCACCCTGGCTGGTGTGGTTCAGCGGATTGAGTGCCGGCCTGTGAACCAAAGGATCACTGGTTTGATTCCTAGTCAGGGCATATGCCTGGGTTTCAGGCCAGGTTCCCAGTAGGGGACACAGGAGAGGCAACCACACATTGATGTTTTTCTCCCTCTCTTTCTTTCTCTCTTCTCCTCTCTCTAAAGATAAATAAATAAAATCTTTAAAAAATACATTTTCAGATAGCTAAAAATTCAAGGTGATATGGAGAATGACTAAAGAGAGTAAATATTATAATTTTTTAAAAGTAGTATGGGGGGAGCAATCTCTGGGGAAAGAGAGAGTAGATAGAACAAATGCAATTACTGAAGTGGAGAAATTCTGAAAAGCCAAGAATTATACAAAAAACCATGGTCTAAGTAAAAATCAATTAAACTGTAGTTCATTTTAAGAAAAATAAGAGGGAGCATGTAAGAAAAAGAGTTCATTTGACCTTGATGTTGGAAACAGTCTTAGAGTGACCCAGGAATCAGAGCATTGGACACATGGAGGTAGATAACGTGGTCCTTGCAGAATGCTTGGTCTAAAATAAAACATTACTTGTAAGGTTATAATGACATAAATTATATTGATTACTTTTCATCTTTTATAGTCAGTCTATAAAGAATTGAGAAAAACTTCAGGATTGCAGGACGGTATGCAGACATGTACAACCTCACCCATTCTCGAAGTATAAACAGATGGGAAATGGGCCATTGTAGAGAGGAAAGTATAGAGGTTCATACACTCATCTTTTAAAGTAGGGAGTCAATAGAAAATGGTAAAAGGTGATAGAATAGAAATAGCAGCTCAAATGCATTATTTGAAATGTCATAGGTAACCAACAGAACTAAAAATACTCATATATCAAACATTAGAATAGAAGTAATTGTTCCTCATCTTTCTTATTGGAGAATCAATAAATATTTTCTAAAATTAATTTAATAAAAAATATATAAATGCAGTACTAATAGCTAACCCTTAATGACTGCTCACTATATTCCTGGCACTATTTCTAAGCACATAAAAGTATTTATGCATTTAATTCCAAAAACAACTATAAAATAGAAATAAGGAAGTTGAGGCAAAGACATTAAAGAACCTGCCCAGGGAAAACAATAAGAAATTGGGAGCCTGGATTTATATCCACCTAGTCTGGCTTCAGAGGTGTGCGTTTGATTACGGCCTCCCTTTTTCTTTTTAAATCTGAGTTTTTTGCCTTTACAAATTGTATCTCCTTGTGGTTTTAATTTGCATTTCCCTAATTAACTAAAGTTGTTAAGCACATTTTTCGTCTACTTGTTATCAATTTCTACAACTCTTTTGCAAAATGTCCATTCTAGTCTTTAATCCCTATTTTTAATTGGGTGTTTTGTTTTGTGTTGAAGTTCATTATATACACCAAAGTCTTTTATCAGATATAAACTATGAATATTTTCTCCCAGTATGTAGCTTGCTTTTTCATTTTCCCAAGAAAATTTTGGTATGTAGAAATTTCTGATTTTGATAAAATCTAATTTGTCATTTTTAAGGGTTATTTCTTTGTGCCATCAAAGAACTCTTTGCCTATGCCAGATAACAAATTCATTTGGATATTTTCTTTTGGAAGCTTAATAGAATCTTTTTCCTTTTAGGTCTATGATCTGTCTCAAACTAATTTTTGCATTTGGTGTGAAGTAGGAATCAAGATTTATTTTACTTCATATTTTATCCAGTTGTTCCATCACCATGAAAAGTCTATCTTTTTCCCCAATGAATATAGACACCCTTCTCAAAAGTAAATTGAATGTACAACTTCCGGACAAGATGGAGGTGTAGGTAGACACGCTGTGCCTCCTTGCACAACCAAAAGACAGAAAACAACAATTTAAAGACAAAAAACAACCAGAACTGACAGAAAATTGAACTTTATGGAAGTCCGACAACCAAAGAGTCAAAGACATGTTCATCCAAACCAGTAAGAGGGGCAGAGCCGGGCACTCAGCCAGATGGCGGTTTGTGAAGCCAGGCTTGCAACACTGAAACAGGCTGGGGAACCTTGGCTGGGCAGACCCGGACCCAATGGGACCAAGGTCGGTGGAGCAGACAGTCCCACATTCGTGTGCAGATAAACCAGGAGAAAAAGTTGAGGAACCTAGCAAACCATGCAGCCTAGGGGCCCAGTGTGGGGAAATAAAACCTCAAACCACCTATTGAAAACACCTGTGGGGGTTGAGGCTGCAGAGGGAGGAACTCCCAGCCTCACAGGGGAGTTTGTTGGAGAGACCCACAGGGTCCTAGAACAAGCCCACCCATGTGGGAATCAGCACCAGAAGGGCTCAATTTTCTTGTGGGTGGTGAGTGGAGCAGGCGCCATTGTGCCTCTCAGACCACTTCCCTACAGACAATGTCACAACGCAACGACATGGGTTACCCCGCCCTGGTGAACCTAAGGCTCTGTACCCAACAGGTATGCCAAGAAAAAAAAAATGGTACAAATGAAAGAGCAGATAAAAACTCCAGAAAAAATACAACTAAGCCATGAAGAGATAGCCAACCTATCAGATGCACAGTTCAAAACACTGGTAATCAGGATGCCCACAGAACTGGTTGAATTTGGTTGCAAATTAGATGAAAAAATGAAGGATACACTAAAGGAAATGAGGGGAAATGTGCAGAGAACTAATAGGGATGGGAAAAAAACTGGGACTCAAATCAATGGTGTGAACCACAAGAAAGAAAAAAAACATTCAACCAGAAAAGAATGAAGAAACAAGAATTCAAAAAAATGAGGAGAGGCTTAGGAACTTCCAGAACATCTTTAAACATCCCAACATCCGAATCATAGGGGTGCCAGAAGGAGAAGAGGAAGGCCAAGGGATTGAAAACTTATTTGAACAAGTAATGAAAGAGAACTTCCCCAATCTGGCAAAGGAAATAGACTTCCAGGAAGTCCAGGAAGCTCAGAGAGTCCCAAAGAAGTTGGACCCAAAGAGGAACACACCAAGACACATCATAATGACATTATCCAAGATTGAAAATAAGGAGAGAATCTTAGAAGCACCAAGAGAAAAGGAGACAATCACCTACAAAGGAGTTCCCATAGGATTGTCAGCTGATTTCTCAAAAGAGACCTTACAGGTCAGAAGGGGCTGGTGGAAAGAAGTTTATCAAGTCATGAAAGGCAAGGACCTATATCCAAGAATACTGTATCCAGCAAAACTTTCATTTAGAATGGAAGAGCAGATGAAGTGCTTCCCAGATAAGGTCAAGTTAAAGGAGTTCATCATCACCAAGTCCTTATTATATGATATGTTAAAGGAATTTATATAAGATACGGAGGGTTATGAACAGGGGAGTGGGAGGGGGAGAGAGGGTAAAAAAGGCACAGAGAATAAATAGCATAAATGGTACGTAGAAAACAGACAGGGGGAGGTTAAGAATAGCATACGAAATGTAGAAGACAAAGAACTTATGTGTATGACCCATGGGCAAGAACTAAAGGGGGGAAAATAGGGGGTTTGTGGGGCATCAGGGAATAATGGTGGAGGAATGGGAGAACTGTAATAGCTTAATCAATAAAATATATACTGTCGCTGGGATTTCGTCCCACAAAATCCGTGGGGGGGACCGCACCGATCGCGTGAATCAAACTCACCCAGAGACACGCTTTGAGAAAAGAGTCCGGAAGCCACGGGACTTTTCCAAGATGGAGGGAAAGACCCGTGGCTGCCGGACTCTATTCTCCAAGCGTGTCTCTGCGTGAGTTTGATTCACGCGATCGGTGTGGTCCCCCCCACGGATTTTGCGGAACGAAATCTGCGACAAATGGCGCCCCACACTGGGCGCCATATGACACTGGGATTTTGTCCCAGCGAAAATATATAAGAAAAAAGAAAATAGTGCAAAAAAAATTGCATCACCTTTCAAAGCAGTGATGTTTCTTTGCTATCTTTACAGTAAACTTCTTAAGCAGCCTCTTATATTTTGTCTTAACTCTTCCTCCCTTCTGTTTCTCTCCATCAATTTTACATTTCAGTCAAACCAACCAAACAAACAAAAACCCAACCTGAAGAATGCCACTAATGCTAGGTAATCCCAGTCAAGGCACCCAAACCTCATAAGCCTTAGTTTTGGTTTTGGAGGTTTTTGAAGGGCTTTTTAATATAAAATGAAGGGGTTTATTTATTCTTTATGATTTATTATAAACCTGTTAATGTGCCCAGTCCTAGGCTATGTGTTTGGGATACAAAGCGGAAATAAGGCAAGTCCAAATCCTCAGTACTTCAAAATAATCATTTTTACCTGCTTTTCTCCCTCCCTCAGTGGACTTTCTACTAGTATGATATCTGAATCCCCTTTTCTCCATTAATTACATTATTTTGTGCCTGGTCTCCCAAATTACTCTTTGTTTGCTCATATAAATCTGATTGTCAAATCCTGTCTACTCTTTGCAAATAACTTTAAAACCCATGCCCTCTTTTCCTATCCCATCCATGTTCTTCTTATTCCACTAACGACAATGTCTGGTGTAGAACATCATGTCCAATGGACTCTATTAACTTTTAATTTCTCCTCCATTGATTCTTCTCTCCATCATATCTTAAAACCAAACTAGATTATGTCACTGATTTGTCCATAAATCATTCTTCCAAATTGCATATAAGGTTAAACTCAAACACCCACCCAGATTCCCCTTATTTCTCAAACTTCAGCTCAAATGTCAGGTCTTCTAGGTGGTTACTTGTCTCCTTTCTGCCAAAGCCTTGTACATAATATTCACCACACCAGCTTCATTTTGTTTATGATCTCTCACCATACTTTGAACTCCTAGGTCTTAAACACCTTTCCTAAATCACCAAGCATCATTGAAAAACCATCTTAAGGAAAAAAGAGAAAATGTATTGGGTGTGTTCTATGGTAGTAGAACTTCCTGAAAGACAGGTTTATGTTCAATATGGGGA
>PVJI01013232.1:0-48490 GCA_004026765.1 Micronycteris hirsuta
TGCATGACATGTTCCAACTGTTTAGAAAGTCCAGCCACTTCCTGTTGTTGTTGCATAAGTTTCATGCGATGGTCTTTTGCAAGGCTCTGAAAAGAAGAAAACTTCAAAATTAATTCTGCCTAAAACATATCTTAATGATTATTTTTCAGATGATCAAATTAGAATAACTACCACCTCTAAAAAATTGAAAATACTTGTAATGCTTTCCCCCTTTAGTGTAAAGAATCAGTTTTACTGCAGCAAAACGCTGTGACCCAAAATATGACCTAGAGCCACAGCTGCCACCACCACCACCACCACCACTGCCTCCACAGCCTCCACAGCCCCCACTCCCTGCCCTCAGTTTGGCTTTATATATTCTGGGATTTAGGTTAGTGTTCATGCATCTTCCAATGTCCAAAAGGAGCAAAAATTGTAGATTAGCTATAATACAGTACATGCCTGTTAAATTCAATACCCAAAATAAAACAGATGTACCCGCCCACCCCCATAACCCAGTCAAGTTACCACATCACATGGTTTACTCAATGACATGCTCTCGCCTTTCCGCATTCCAGTCCTGACTGCAACCAGTTTGGGCCTAGTCATGCCATATGGCAGATGACATGTTTGATTTGTATGTGGTAAAGAAGATATTATTTTTGTCCAGAATTACATGAAAACCCATTGATACAGTGACTGATGGCACCAAGGCACTCCCAGAAAAGCTACCTAAAAGCAGATTTACCTTTCTCTAAGGGAAGTACACAGGAAGAACACAGGTTAGTAAAGCGTGAAGAGCACTGAAGCCGGGTTAATTTAAAGGTCGCTATACAAAATTCTCCTTTACCTGGCAAGGAAAGGGGAAGAGCATAGGGCTTTCCACTGGTTTAAAGTTCAAAAGTAAAATTCCTACATTCCAATATGGACTTATAGTCTCAATAAAAAATGAATCCAGATCCTAGCCATAGTCAGTTTCAAATGTAGACAACAGACATTTAAGGGAATTAAAGGAAAAACTGCAGTGACTGTCAATGGCTGCCCCCATGTCTAATTTCAAGTTCAGAGATAACTTACTTACTAAGCTATTTCTGACCTCCTTAAAAACTGTTTGTTTGGACACATTCTAGAAAGAATAGAAATTCTGTCTAGAACCTAACTTTTGCAACCTAACTTTTAATTAGGTTGCAAATTGAGAATCAAAAGGTCTGGTTTCTTGGTCTTCCATAGCAACACCTACTTGGACTGATTTCTCTCAAGTCCTAGATGAAACTGACTGCATTTATTTACCTTAAGGGAAGATTCTGAGAACCAGGAGAATGGGTATGAAGACTAGAGGCATATTTGAAAGGTGTTATAAAAACTGTAAGCCAATGAAGTTGATTTAAAAATAATACTGATGACCAAGTTCATTCCTAGAGATTGGAGCTTTGGTCATTTTTTATTATCTTAATTAAAAAAAAAAATCTGCAAGTGATTCTGATTTACAGTGAAGTTTGGAAACAACCAAAGCCAGTACTAATCTCTGAGAATGAAATTTGAAGTCATTATCTGATTTTTAGCAGAACTTTGAAAACTCTTAAAATTGTATAAAGGCTTCTATTTAAAAGGAGAAAAAAAAAAATCACAGGACCTTGAAAAAACAGTTACTGTAAACAGGGTCTGATTCCTCCTAGCCAGAATACTTCTTCACTAAATAACTATTTGTTTCTAAAAGAACACAGAATTATTCTAGTCTTTGTTTTTGGTATGGTTGATAAACCATGGAAGTGGCCATGCTTTTGCAGGAAGAACAGAATCTTCTGACAAAGAACTTATAATTTTGTCAACTATAAAGACGTTTAACTAAATTATTTCTAGGTGTCTGTTAAAAATCTTCAAACATTACAATTCTTTTACTCTTTTCTAATTCTTTTTATTAATTAATTGATCAAGTTTTTTGCGAGAGAGGGGAAGGAGAGAAAGAGAAACATCAATTTGTTGTTCCACTTACTGATGCAATCATTGGTTGCTTCTTGTATTTGCCCTGATTGGATACTGAATCTGAGAACTTGGCATATCGGGACAATGCTCTAACCAACTGAGCTAACCCAGCCAGGGCTCTTTTCTCATTCTAAGTTGCTTCTTTACTGTGAATTCCTTCAGCACCACTATACTAAAAGAATTCTAAAATATTATGCAATTAATAAGTTAGTATGGCATGCAGAGGTTGTAACCTCAATATTATTTGAAGTCAAACACTGACTTTGGATCTAGACTTTCAGGTATGTAAAACAGCTAATGCAGGTAGTAATATTTTTCTTATCTGCAGTGAGAAACTATCCAAAATGCTCTGATCATTTCTCCCTAAGTATTGGCTTTAGCAATCAAGACTATAAAATACTGAGGGCAGGCGATACCTCCTTTTACCTACTATCTCATAAGGTTAAATGTATATAATTGAGAATTATATAAACCTAACCTAGTGTCAGAATATCTTTCTAAAACTTTTTCTCAACTTTGCCCCTCCCCCTTGGTGATGCAAAATTGTCACTTCAAAGAATCTCTAAAATGATTCATCTCATCAACCTTTACAGAGCTCCTCCTGCAAGCAAGGCACTGTGTTTAACTATGAAGTAAACAGTAAGAACAGAGACATTCCTAGTGGGAAAATCTCCCTACTTGCTAGACGGGATGCTGCCTGATTCGTGTATTGCTTAATAAATAGATCTTCAAATTTACTCAGCTGGGTTTTTGATCTTGAACACTTCACACAAAGATTTCTAATAATTCAGTTATCTACATTTACCTTATGGGGTATATCAAAAGCTCAAAAAATGCTTAAATTCTCTCACTCAGAATTACTGTATTTGGAAATCTACTGAAAAAGAATAAAGAATTACAATCTATAAAACACCATCATAAGATTTGGTTTATTGCCCTGGCTGGCGTAGCTTGGTGGATTGAGCGCGGGCTGCGAACTAAAGGGTCGCGGTTAGATTCCCAGTCAGGGCACATGCCTGGGTTGCATGCCAGGTCCCTGGAGGGGGCCACATGAAGGGCAACCACACATGGATGTTTCTCTCCCTCTCTTCCTTCCCTTCTGTCTAAAAATAAATAAATAAAATCTTAAAAAAAAAAAAAAAAGATTTGGTTTTAAAAAACTGTTACTGGATATACCAGAACAAATGTTTTTCCATCCTTTCCATAAATAGTCCAACCTCATGGATACTATTAAACAAGTTTGTTCTTTGCTAGACAGCACCCATTCCTATATGCCCTCAGTTAAACTGTCTTAATGTAGCTTTGCTCTAATTTTTCAGGCTATAGTGCTATAAAGATTAACATTCAAGAAAAAGCATTCCTACTGGTTTTATAAAGTCATAAATCATCAATTGGACAATGTAGAGCCTGGCAAAGGAAAACATGAGAATGGAGAAGAAATACTATTAAATCATAAAACGATATGAAAGAGGCTGAGATTTCAAACTTACAAATGCATGTGAAACTATTAAATCACTACAGCTGACTGTCCCATTAACAGTGACTTACCTCAAGCTGATGCAGCAGAGCTTTTCCTTTTTTATTTATTTCTACCATCAGAGTAAATATAGCAACTTTAATATCCTGTTCCACCTGCTTTTGATTTTGATTTACTTCAATTATCCTGAAAATTAAATGAAAGGGGGGCAACATCTAAAGCAGAATATTTGTTTTACAATATTTAAAATTGATTTTTTAAGGTCTACATTAGACCAAAATGTTTTCAACACTTAAAAGCTCAGCTATTTCTAAGGATCCTTCTGATTAAATTGACTTTCTTGAAGATAAGACATCAGAAATACAATTCTTCTGAAAGACATAGCCACTTAATTCATTCTTAAAGTCAAAGTGGACAAAATTGTAAGACAATAAACACATCTTAAGAAAATATGGTTTGGAAAATTATGACGACACCCAGGAAAATCAATACTCAGCCTAAAAGGAAAGACAAAAAAAAAAAAGATTAATAAACAAGATAAAGAAAACAATGACTCTGAAAGAGTTCTATTGTATTCACTTCAGCTGAGAAGAGGGTACATGTGTCACTTTTATTTAGTCATCTGAACTGCTACACTATGCATTGTGCCCGAACAGAAGAAGCAAAAAGACAACAGTAGTTTGTTACTTTTAATAACACACTTGTCTTTAAGCAGCCAAACAACTACTTTATGTTTAATCAACCACAAAATATGTTTTTTCCTTTGATTAGAAAAAATGGAAATGCTGTTTTCATAGAGATTGAGATGGACAGAAAGAAAATACACAACATCACACCAGAATATATTATAATAGAAGCAGAAAAGAATAATGGAGCACCCACCAAATACTATGACAGAAATAAAAAGCTTCTTTTCTTTTATCTACTTCTTCCATAGTCACCCTCCAAAACTTAAGACCAAAAGGGCAGAGATTTTATTCTCTGTTGTAAATTCTTCAAGATAATTATTTGACATCAATACTGGCTACAGGATTAAAGAAACTAATTGAAACCCTCACGGCAGAAGAATAGGGTGAAAAAAGAACAACCAGTGCCATGCGTGCGCATGTGTGTATAAACGAATTACTTATCAAGTCAGTCCAGTAAATCTAATCCTTCCATAATCAGGTAGGCTATAAAGATGTAAGAAATTAACAGCTAATACAAAGGTTCTTTCATATTTATCCCCACTTCAAAAACCAAAACCCTTCCACACAATAGTGCACTACTTTGGAAAAACAGCTTAAACCAGGAACAAAAAGGTAAAAAGATAAAATCAGATACTGAGAATTCTTCAAATTGAAGACTTATTATTAAAAAAGCTACAGTCATGAAGAAAGTGGGGTATTGGCAAAAAAGAAAAACACAATGGAACAGAATCGAGTCCAGAAATATCCTCACACATATATGGTCAACTGATGTTTTACAAAGGTGCCAAGGCAACTCAACAGCAACAAATGGTGTAGAAACAAATGGACATCCACATGTTAATAAAAAAAAGTGAAATCTGGCCCAGAGCTCATACTATATACATTGTGAACGAGTACGAAAAATGTCAAAAGGGCAAATTTCATCAAGGGTAAATCTTTCACATAAAATCTTTCACATAAAATTAGCAACTTTACAATTGCTACCATTTGCCACTAGATGGTAGAAATGACTGTTAATTATCTCTCCCTTTTCTATAAATATTCATTACAAGTTTTCAATTACTCAAGTTACAAAAATTTTTATACCCATCAATTACTCTATTTGGGAAAGTACTGTGATTAAAACATGGTAAGGGAAATAGTTTTTGGTTAACTAGTTGTTATGTGAAAGAGAAAGGTAAAATGAAATTAGAGCTGACAAGGAAGAATAACAACTAAAAGATCCACACTAAAACTGTTATTACAACATAAAATAATGAACGGATATACTACTAATAATGTGGCATCAAGAAGAAGTTAATTTAAGAATCTTTTTTGTTCAATCCGTCAGGTAAATCAAACAATTCCCTGGAAAAATTCCCAAATGCCTAACCCTGCTCATGTTCCAAGAGTGTAAGAATAACAGTGTATGATTACTCTCACGGAAGATGAACCACAAAAGGCTTACACAAGTCTCCCTGAGAACACCACTCAAATCCCCCAGGAGGCCACTCTTATTCAGGCTCTTTCTAATAAGCATTTCTTGATTTACTTAGTCAGAGGCATGTTATTTCTGTATGCAAAATAACAAAAGGAAGGTGACATGGAATTTCATAGGTGTTGTACAGGTTGCAAAATGTCAGTGTGTGCTCTAAACAGGATTAAAAAAAAAAAGAGAGCCAGACCAAATCCCTCCTCTTCACAGAGGTCAGTGGTTTGCTTGCCCAATCCCACTGAATTGTGAGACACGAGCCTTGGATAGCTGATGACATCTTCCACTGGACGACAAAATATAATGGGTAATATGTAGAAACTGTGTAAGTACTGTATATGATGAAGAATAAAAGGTGTGTGAAAGAGTTTAACAATCCCTGTGTCCCAGTCCTAATATCTGCAATTCACTGCAGTTAAAAGATAACAGCCCAGAGGAGGCATCTCATGGATTAGCAATTCTTAAGATAACATTTATGTATATAATCAAGTGTTAAAATTTTACAATACTGGAAAAACAGTTAATTTTATTTTAAAATCCTAATATTGCTTTAAAATTAAAAAACACCGATAATGATGAATTACCAATACCCTAAATGAACTGCTATAAAATGCAGTTCATTATCACAATAGTTTTGAAATTTCATAGCTGAAAAGATGCTTTCAAATCGAAACTTTCTAGAAACCTAAAGTTTCTGGAAGTGCGATCAAGTATGTTACTAGAGTCATCTACCAGCTTACTTAGCTCTACTTCACCATGAGTTAAATAAAATGTTCTAAAAGTGAGTATACTTAACACATTATACAAATGACTTATTATAATACCATAAATGTATATTTACCTGTTCTGTATCTGATTTCCTGTGAATTTGATGTATTTTGTTTTTTCCATCAATTTGGTGATTAGCGTATCTATAATCACTTTCTGGTTCTGAAAAGCTTCTTCTATAAATTGATATCTGAAAAAATCAATCAATCATTTCACACAAACATATCTATGTAAAATGAGGAAAAGCTCCAAAGCAAAGAAAAAATAGAAAACCACTTAAGATAGTTAAGAGTTATAAAGGATATAAACAATCAGTTAAAATACCAAATACATCTCTATAAGACAGGTTTACCCTCCTCTCAGAACTATCCCTTAAAAAAGAGGGAGTTTTCACAGATATTATTCAAAAACACTCCTTATATTATTTTGAAAATCTGGGAAAGGTACAGATCCATCATCACAGCTTTAGAGGCTTACAGAGCTCACTTGGCAGACCTGCCAAGAAGTAATCACAGATATTTAAGCAGATTTATTAACTATTTTACAATTTCATAACTATGAAAGTTTGATGCTATAAACCGTTTTAAGATCACTTTTAAACAATAGGCACTTTGAAATATTTAAGCTTAGAAGTGAGGATGATAACCTTCAACAAAAAATGTAAGATGATTCAAGAGTATCTATAGAGTAGACAATGATGTAGAAGATACACCTGAAGAATTTAAGTTTTTCATAAAATGTACAAAATACAGTACTTTACATAATGTAATTTAAAAGTGTAAGTATTATAAACAGGGCTGCTAGAGTTAGGGGAAAAAGACACATAATAATTCTATTCGATTTCTTATGTATATAATACTATTTGTGAACAATGGCCTTCTGAATTCCTTCTCAGGTAACAAGGTTTTCATCTTAAACTTTTTTTCATTACATTGTTTGGAATCTTAGTACACTATAATGTTAAATGAAATAATCAACATGGTTACCTTTATCTTCTTCCTAAACTCAAAGTAAAAACTTTCAATGTTCCATTATGTTTACTAGTTCTTTTCACGATCTTTATCAAGTTTAGGAAATCTTTTATTCCTAGTTTGCTAAGATTTTTCATCATGGGTGATATGTTTTTGAGAGAGAAGGGAGGGAGAAAGAGGGGGAGAGGAACATCAATGTGTGGTTGTCTCTCACGTGGCCCCCACTGGGGACCTGGCCTGCAACCCAGGCATGTGCCCTGACTGGGAATCGAACTAGCGAACCCCTGGGTCGCAGGCCAAAACTTCACCCACTAAGCCACACCAGCCAGGGCCATGGGCCATATTTTTAATTTCACGTTTCTTTTGCGTCTGCTGAGATGGTTATATAATTTTTCCTTCATTCTTTAGATATGAGTTACATGAATCAAAATTCTCCACAAGATCTAGAACTTCATCATCTTCCTCTCCAGTAGCAAGTGGTGCTTTTCCATCTGTGGATTGTTTGGTCAGAGCTTCAGCCAGTCTCCTTCAACTAGTGAAGACTGTCTGCACCGCGCTGGTTTAAGATGCTGGGTAGCATTTCAGCTACTTTGTCTCAGCATGGCTTGTGCTAGTGAAAGTGTTCACTGCCAGAGATGCCCAAATGTAGGGTTGTTTGAGTGATCACTGTTCCTTGGTTTGTGAACATGTTTACTTCTTCACTACCAGAGATACTGTTTATCCTAACTTCTCCAGGGAGAACTGAAGATGGTTTTTATCATCTGCTGTAGGTGTTCTGTGTACACCTTCTTCTTTCTACAAGCCATTCCCTTGAAGTGGTCATATAGGTACCTGGCTTCCAGAGAAGCCTCTCTAAGTATTCTAAGAAACTATTTCCCACCAACATGCACTGTTGCCTGCAGTTTGGCAAGTTTCCCCTGGTTCATGACAGTTTCTTTCATCTTACTGGAGAGGAAATGGGGCTGAGTGGGGCACCAGGGCTGGTGCTCAAGGGGCCTTGGGCAGACCAGTTGAGAACAAGCACACACGCAGGGACACAAGAGAGTAGCTGGAGGGCTTTTCTTTATATATTTTAAGGTTATGGGGCATAAATTTAGAGCTGTTATGTCTTTTAGATGAAGAAAACCACTTATCATTATAAAGGGCCCCCCTTTTTTTTTTTCAAATAATGAGCTGTGTCTGCTCTGCCATCTTGCCGTCAGTTACTGTTTGTATGATGCATCTTTTCCTGTCATTCTTTTTACATATGCAGGTTTTAGATGTTTCTCCTATAAAAAGCAAATAGCAGGCCATTTTCTTGCTTATCCAGCCTGAAAGCTTTTAATTTAGAACACTTTATCCATTTACATTTTTTGTAATTACAAATACATTTATAAATCAACTTATAAGGTCCTTAATAAATCCTATCAGTTCTTTGTTACCTTTTCTTTCTCTGACCTGCATTTAAACTGATTATTCCATTCTCTCCTTTTACACTTTTACTATTCTTTCAGTGACTACTCTAGACATTACAAAATGCAGATCTTGACTTATCGTCTAATACTGATTTGTACTTTTTACCCTCATCCTAAATTATGCATAGGCCTCCTAACATGTCTGCTGTATGATATACAACACATATGATGTGCACCAACAGGACACTGTTATTGCTTTGTCAGTCAACATTTAGGTTTACTCATACTTATTTTAACTGCTCTCATTCTGCATGCATCACCTACCATTTTTCCTCTGCTCAAAGTGTACATCAGAGTGAGGGTTTACCAGATATATATTCTCCCAGTTTATTTTGTCTGAAAATGTTTTTTTCTCATGAACCTTATTTGAATGTTTGCTGGGTACATAGAATTTTAGTTTTGCTGCTACTTTCTTTTTGCTCTTTAAAAAATTACTTTTTAAATTATCTTTCCAGGGGAGGAGGGAGTGATAGAGCTTCTTAAATATGGACTAGATGTCTTTCTTCAGTATTACAAAGTTCTAAGCCATTATATTCTATTCTCAAACGTTGCTTCCTTCCCATTCTTCTCTCCTCCTTAGAATCCAATTACACCCTGTGTTACATCATCTCTATCCCTCTTCTATTGTCCATTCTTCTGTTTATTATGCTTCAGTCTGGAAATTTTCTTAAATTCCTTCTTGTTCATTAATTTTCATTTCCTGCTATGTCAAATCTGCTACTAAACTCTCTATTGAGTTAATTTCAGTTATTCTAATTTTTCAGTTCTAGACTTTTCCTTTTCATTCTTTTTCAGTTCTCTGCCTAAATTTTCTGTTTTGTCTCTTATCTTCAATATAAGATGCAGCCCTAAAGGTATTTGTATATGGTTTCTTGTTATTTACTAGGTTTTGTTCATATTGTATTATCTCCTAGAATACTTGGTTATCTTTAATTATGTCCTGGCTGGACCATTTTGCAAAATTCTTATTAAATAAGTTTGAGGCCTAGAATGATGTTTTCTTTCTCCAGGGAAGATCTGTATTTGATTCTACCAGGTATCTTGGGGCACCAAAAATATGTTTTCAATTTAAACCAACTTTGAGTACAGAGAAGATTTGATGCTGAGCTTTAGACCCTGTGAGGAAACTACTTAACTAGATAGTTCATCTTTACTATAATAGCGTAGACTTTCAGGGTTCCAACTCAAGGCAAGGAGAAGACTTCAGCTCTTGTGACCCCCTGAAATCCAATTACTGTCTTCCCAGCCCTGCGAGCCTATTACAAAGTACTCTTTTCAATTTCTAGGCAAATGCCTCAAAGGGGAAAAAAAACCCTTACCATTCTCTGCCCCCACTCCAACCCAATCCTGGTCCAACAGTTCTTTACGACTGAGCTCTAAAATTTCTTATCAGTGATTCATATTTAGTGATTCCTAAAGTCCAGGTTTTCTATCCTCACTGGGATGGTTGATCCAAATTACCCAGTCTGCCATTATCAGGAGCCTAGACTATTTTAAGCAATTATGTATGTGTAAGTTAATCAGAATCTTACTGTTTAAATCAGTGATTACTAACTCAAATGCCTTTAAAGGCCAGACTTAAAAGTTAAGTTACACTCTGGCTTTTCTTTAGAGCAAATAAATCTTTAGCCTTTTACTAAAAAAAAAAAAAAAAAAAAAAAAGTAAGTTTTAGTAGGCAATATGATGAACTGGAAAAGGCATGCTTTATTCTAAAAAGCACTAAAGTCAATTCCAGCCAAATGCTGACATGAAAGTTCAAGGAGTCCAGAGATATAACAGCTTCCATTTTCTCAATATACCAAAGGTCCAGTTTTTTTAAATGTAAAATCTCATTTTATACTGCATGTATTTTAAGATTTTACTTATTTATTTGTAGAGAGAAGGGAAAGAAGGGAGAGAGGAAAAGAAACATTGATGTGTGAGAGAAACATTGATTTGTTGCCTTTTGCATGCACCTGGACCGGGGCCCAGGCCTGCAACCCAGGCATGTGCTGTGACCAGGAATTTAACTGGAAACCTTTCACTTTGCAGGACAACACTCAACCAACTGAGCCACACTAGACAGAGCTACATTCCACATATTTTAAAACAGTATGTAGGCTACCAATTCTTAGCTCAGGGTGATTTTGCTCCCAAGGCCACGTCTGAATACATTTTTAGTTGTGACAACTGGGAGGATGGTACCGGAATCTGGTAAATTGAGATCAAACATGAAGCTAAATGCCACACAAAGCACCAGACAGCCCCCACAAAGAATTATCTGGCCTAAAATGTCAATAGGGCCAAAGCTGAAATATTCCTGAATAGGCCAACATACTGCTGGCTGAATAAAACTTCATCTGCAGGCTGTCATTTGGCTGGGTGCCAGCAATCCTCTAGTCTCAAAGCTGGTTATAAATCCATGTATACGATGAAAGACACTGGTACCTATGCTCTTTATGTTCTAATAACTGGCAGTCCCGACATGTCAGTTTGTCACATGTTTCACAGTAAAGCTTTAGCTGCTCCTTCTTATGAAAAGGACAAAACACTGGTCTCTGACTGGTCACACCAACTGCCTCTGTAGAAACAACAGGAGTCAAAAAGAACAAAATTAGCATAATTGAATAGTAAATAATCACAATTGTTTAAATTTAAATTCACTGAGATATAAAAGAGCTACAAATTGTTTCATTGACAATATCACTGCCACTAGGTTTTACAGATATTAAAATGTTACATAGTTTCAGCACTTCAGAAGAAAAATATAAATGAGCCTTTCATTTTCCAATGTATAAATTCAAATTAATTCAGGGAAAAAAGAAAACATGTAGTTAAAAATATGCTTTATAAAATTAAAAAGTCTTAATAGACCAGATAAGTGAGTGTGAACCAATTTGTATTTTTATTCCAAATATAAGAAGAAATTTTTTTAAATGCAATTCAGAAAATCTAATAAGATGTGGTAAAACAAAAAATTATTTCCTCCCATTTGCAAAAATCCTAACAAAGGATACCCATTAACACAGAAATAACCATAAAGGTTTCATTATTACATTATAGTCATCATGTAACTTCTCAATAGTTAACCAGACCAGAGATAAAACTAGGCAATGCTTATGTTACAATGTTAAACAGAAAATATCAGAATAAAATATAATGATTAAACAGTACACACAAGTTATCTCCCTAATAATTAAGCATAAAATCCAAACATTTGAGAAATAATCCCACCTCCAGAGATAAGCACTATTAATAACCTGGTATGTATTCCTCTGGATGTTTTTCAATGTATGTAACTACATATACTAGTAGATATTTTATTTTATAAATTTTAAAAAGTTGGCACTACACATGCTGTCTTGTAAACTTTACTTAACTCTATCTTATATACTTTTTTGTGTTACTAAATGCATGTACATGTTTAAACTACATAGTATTCCATCAAATGGATATACCACCTGTCAGTGGACATTTGAATGTTTCTTATTTTTCAATATTGTATAAAAATGCTAAAACAAATAACATGCATAAATTACTGAATGTCTTCATAAGACAAATTCCTAGTAACAGAATTGCTGGACCGACTGAAACAGTCCTCCGATATATCAGTCCTACAAAATCCCAATCTGTACTCCTTCTACCAATGTAAACTGGCTGTTAGCTTCCTAACGAGGTTTTCTCAGTATCTTTAATCTTCATCGATTTTGTAAGAAAACAGAGATTTCACAAACTTTAGATACATTTCTTTAATAACTTGAGATGAAACAACTTGATACATTCATCAACCATTTGCATTTAAGACTTGCTTGTTTTTAACCTATTATTTTTACGTCCAATTCTCTTTATCAAATTGTAAACACATGTAATATTTTTCCAAACATATTCCTTAAAATTTTTAATAGAAAAATTTATTCGTTTGTATTTTTTATGGCTTTAGTATTTGAAAACCACTTCTAAAAAGTCTTTCCCCTTTCTAGATATAAAAATTTTTAGTTCCCCCCCCATATGGTAGGCTCTTCTGGTTTCTGTTCTTTATATAATCTTATTTATCTGAAATTTATTTTAATATATTATCCACATTTACAAAATCCTTAAATGTTTGTATGTCAGCAAGTAGAATGAGTTAACAGACTCACATTTGCTGATCATAATATAATAAAACTGTGAAGTTGAAACCAGAAACAAACAAAACCCAAGCACTGGGAAAATTTTCCTTTTTCTTTTAATGAATTCTTGGATTCATAATAATCACACTGTCCAGCAACTTCCTTTTTGCATTTAATATACATCATGAACATCTTTCCGTACTAACACTTTATATTCTACCAAAGTAGAAAACAACAAACACAAATATTCATAAATCCCCAACTGTTGTGTTGCCAGAAATGTAGACTATCTTAAAAAAAGTGAGAAATTGAAGTGGCAAGTCATAAGTCAAGCTTTAAACACTTGTAATTCTTTAAAAAATGAAGATAAATATCAAGTATTTATCTCAAATAAGTTAATAATAGAACTTTAAAATAAAACTAAGGTAAACTGAGAGGAATTAAAGATAAAATTAATGTGCTAAAAATATATAATGGATAATTAGATAAGTAAATTTAAGAACTATTTCTGTGGTTATTAAAAAAAACAGAAAAGATAACCTACTACCTAGTCAAATTAGAAAGAAGATAAAAATACAAAAAAATCAGAATTAAAAAAGGAAAATAAACAGGTAGAGAAAATTAGCAACATCGTAAAAGTAAACTAAAAGCATAGCACATCAAGACCAAATGGAGTTACTCCCAGTGATCAGCAGACATTCAGTCCTGTCCAAAATGCTCACTGGGACATTCCATTTACTCCAAAGGTTCCTTGCCATGTGACATTACCAACCAGGCTACTGAAAAAAGGATTATTATAGGCAATACACCTACTGAATCAATAAAACATGAGTTTTAGTGTATTAATTCTATAAATCAAAAGCATAAATAAATGCTATGGGATATTTGAACTCAGGGACATTTTCTCAGTGTGGGTGTCTTTGACAGGTCCAAACACGCTCAGACATTTCTGATAGGACCAAATGTCTTAAAAGAATTCCAGTGACCCAAACACGGTTCCAGACTCCTAATTTGAAAATCTTCCCTGCATCCTTCTTGATGTTCATGTGATCTTGGGCATCATAGTTGATAGGGTGACCAGACATCCTTAATTGGCTTGACACATCCTGGTTTGTACCTTCTCTCCAGAAATAATTATGTATAAAGCTTTTGATTTAGATAATTAGGACATCTTATCACCCAATTATAGACTTCCTTTATTTACTGAAGAATTTAGATCCTGATTCATAGTCATCTTCCTAGGACTAAATCTTTTTATCGTTGTGGTGAGTCAGAAATCCACATAGATTACCACATAAAGACAAGCCTCTCAGACTTGCTCATCTCCAGAGACCTGTACTTCATTTTAGTTACTTATTCCATTTTTAGTTATCATGATCCCACGCTAGATTTTTGATTGTCCAGAACTGTCCTGTTTCTAGAATCATAATTCAAACACCCCACTCTAACAACTTCCTTCTAACCATCCGATCCTTGGTTAACTATTCTCATTGTACTCCATCAATATCTCTATAGGGAACCGTTCCACACATTGTGGGAACTGTAGCTCAGCTTTCACTGTTTAAAACCTCAGTGGGACGCAAGTCAGCAAGTAGGCGCCACGTGCGTGGACAGGTCCTCCCCCTACTCTCCCCACCCCTGTGGGTAAATCAGGGCTACATTTTTCCTAGAGATAAGGCTTGCTCTCCCTAAAACTCTTACCCTGGATTAAAACAGCAAACGCTGATTGTATATCTTCAAAGGGGTTGCCTGAAAGCCCGTGATAAACCCCTCAAGTCCAGCCCAACCCCTCTTGCCTTTACATTTGCAAAAATCCTTTGATGTGCTCCCCTTTGTTGTCTATCACCTAATGTGAACCTATGCATAGTAAATGAAAACCACCCTCAATGTAATGTGCCCAGAAAGACAATAGAAGCCTGTCAAGGCAGGGGTTGGCACACTCTCCACTCTGGAGAGAGTGGCTGAGGCGTTCCAAGATGCTCTCTCTGGCCTGCTCTCGGGCCCTTTCCCTTGGGCTCTCTCTCTCTGACTCAGAGTGGGGGCCGTGTAGTCCCCGCACTTTCTCCCCAGGATTCACGTGTGAATTATTTACAAATCGGCCACAGCATATGGATTCTGCAGGACAGGATCCACCACAACCTCTAGTCCCTAAACATTTCTTTTACCCGATCAAGTGGTACTATCAACCTCATTTCCTTTATAGAGTTAAAATCCCCAAATTCTTCATTCCAGTACATGTATCTATCTACATCTCTTACCCTGTTGAACTTTTGGAACATGTGTCCACCTAAACCCCAACCCTAGACAAGTTCGAGCCTTCTATATCCACAACCAGACTGCTGAGGTCCAACGGAGGACATTTTAAGGCCTACACAGCAAACATGTTGATGCTACAAAGCAACCCTCCTATTTCTGAAGCTGGAGCTCTCTTTCAACTGGAGTTATTTCAAATATACTCTATATTTGTTATCTTTTATTCCCCTTTCCTGTTCTCTTTTTCAACAGATGGCTGGCTTTAAGGAAAAAAATCAAAACAGAAGTCTTTCTAGCACTAATCTATTAAATATACCTGAATCAATACCTGTTTTTTTCTCTTTTGTGTCTTTTCTTTATCAGCGTCCTCAGAAATTACAGCCCCTTTCCCTGTGCCTTCAGATGCCTAATCTCAACTCTTACCACTCTCCCTTTTGCATCTTACTCTCCAGCTACACTCAACTTTCCTCCTCTGGAGGCCTGTGTGTGTGCTTCAGGTTTCCACATCCCTCTCCTTCAAGTGATGAACTGTTTATCCATGAAGCCTCAGACTTGGCCTCCAACCTAAACCCCCAGAGCTGAGTTTGGTACTCACTCCTTTCACGTGCTCCCATAGAACTTATGAGGCCAAACGGTATTTTCTAATTTGTTCATCATCTTCATCAGACTAAGTAACTCCTTACGGGTAGGAAGTTATCTGTTTTATGTACCTTTTCATCTCTAGTACCTAGCAAAGTTCCAGGAATATAGAATAGGCATACAAGTACTGGTTGACTCAACGAATAAAGAACGGTAAAATAATTTTTAAACAAAAATACATCAATGATCCATAAAAATCCTGATAAATGCTACAACATGAATGAACCCTGAAAATATTGTGAAAAGTCACATAAGCCAGACACCAAAGGCCACATAATGTATGATTCCACTTGTATAAAATATGTAGAACGAGCAAATCCACAGAAAGATAGGTGAGAGGTTAGCAGGGGCTGCGGCAGAGATGCATGGGCAATGGGCAGTGTGACGGCTGCATAACACTGAGAATGCAGCTAATGCCACTGAACTGTAGACTTAAAAATGATTAAAATGGCAAATCAAGTTACGCATTTTATAATTATAAAAAGTATTTGTGAACTTTACAATATAAGCAACACACTAAAAATCCGAAAACTATATTTATTATAAAAAGCAAAGCTCTGGTTATCTCACGTGTCAAAATCACAAAACATGTTTAATATAAGCATATCAGAGGGAAAGAGTTATAAAACTTTAAGCTAGTCATCTTAGAATAAAATATGAGAGAATGTGAGTTTAAAAAGCAACTTATTTTTTCATCTGCTATACATTCACGCCAAATTAAGGCACTTACAGGAAAGGTGGATTGGAAGTATGACTCTAAAGCAAAAGGACTGTATTTCTGTTCACACCAACATCTGTAAGTATTCAAATTTCAACAATTCAGACCTCTTTGTGTTACAAAAACAAGAGTTTCTTTAATGCTTATAAGTATATCGAAACATGTCAGTGTAGGAAGGAGGAAGAAAAGATGGTGGGAGGGAGAGAGAAAAAAAGATTAACAGCACGAATTCATTACCTGGAGACACTTCCTCTTTCTGTCTCACAGTGTGGTCTTTCGTGAACTTCACCCTCTGATGAGCTCTGATGCATGTCTTGCAGAGCCATTCAACACACTCTACACAAAACCCATTAGCTTCGGCATTATCCTCACAGCTTGTACATACCTAATAAAAGAAACATATCACATCAATTTTTGAGAAAAAGGAAAGGTTGGTCACACCACTAGTCATATGTAAATGATACAACCATACTTGACTCTATCATTTATCTTCTTAACAGGGTTTGTAAATTTAAAGCGACATTATGTTTTAAATTATAAACATATGTAATGGAAATATAAAGACTCTGTCTTTAGTTCAATATAGCAAATATTCCAGGCACGAATGAGGCTAAGTGTTGAGGGTACAACAATAAGGAAAAGCAAACAGTCCCTGCCCTTACGATACCTAGTCTCACAGATGGGATATGGGTTCAAATTCCAGTTCCCCCACTTACCAGCTGGGTCTTGGGCAGGTTACTTAGATTGTTCGTGTTTAAAATGAGGGTAGTAATGTGGAGTTTACTGAATAGTTGTGAAGATTAACTGTGAGACAAACATTATTGGAATAATCACACTAATACATGTATATAACTACAAACTGAGAAGTGCCCTAAAGAAAAAGTGTAAGAAGCTGTTAACGACATATAATGGAATAAACTGATCTCGTTTTAGTGGGGTGGAGGACTGGGCAAAGTAAGAGGAGAGATTACCCAGGCAAGGATTTCTCTAAGGAGATCACATCAACACCAAGATATGAAAAGCTGAGTTGTCAATTGCTAATGCCTTTTGGGAGGAGGGAACAAGAGGTACAAAAGCCTCCAGCTAGAAGAGCATATAGCTTGTTCAAAGAAAGGACAGAAAGCCAGTACGACTGAAATGGAGAGATCCAGGGGAAGACTGGCAAGAGAAGCAGCTGGTGGCAAGGCAGGCAGGAGCCAGATAAAGCAGGATCACAAGACAATTTGGTCTCTGTCTAAAGATGTCTCCTAAAAGCTTTTAAGTAAATGAATGACATGGCAAAACTTGCATTTAAAAATTCACTGCCACTGCAATGTAGAGAAGAGATTAGAAATGGAGCAAGTGTTTCTGCATAGAGACAAGTAGGCTTTTTCAGTGGTTTAGGTGAGAGTGGATGGAAGTAGAGATGAGTAAGGAGATTTAGAAAGTAAAACAGACTGGTGTGCAGAATGGACAGTGTATGGGAGGTAAAGAAGAGATAGCTCCTATGTTTCCAGCTTATATAACTGTGCACTGTACATGGTATTCCCTGAGTTACCCAACATATAAGCAGTCTTCAGGACATCATTAGTGATGGGGGGGGGGTTATTTCCTCCTCAGTTGGTGGTTTACATTAGCTAAATTCCAGATACTTGGGTAACATTTCTATTAACCCAAACCTGCCTTTTCTCAGCTCTTACCATCAACCTTTCTAACAGGATTTAATGCCAATGACTCCAACTTCCTAGAAAACATTTGGATTCCTTGAAACCTCCAGATCCTCTTATCTCTCTGAACGCCCCTCTGAATCCCTCTACCACTCTTTTTCCTTTAATTCTGCAGATTTTTTTAGATGGGAAGACTGGTCTCACCCATTCCCCTTAGCTTCAACTGTCACCTCTACAAGGAGGTTCCCTAAAACCAAATCTGCACACTGTGCTACAAAAAGGAATAAGGGATCTCTATATATACTGCTAGGGAGGGATCTCTAGTACTACACAAAATAAAATTTAAAAAGCAAAGGGAAAAAGCATAGCATGCCACTGTTTATCTAAGAAAAGATGCGGTCAGGGTGAGATGACTTACTTGCTTACATTTTTAAACATATAAAATAACTTAAAATTTTCTGTAAAATATTAAAAATAAAAGGATAAACAAAGAAATTAAATGGTTACCTATAAGGTAGATGGCTAGATGGGATGGACTAGAAATCTGAGTTCTCTGAATACACCCTGTATTATAGGTTTCACTTTAGAACTATATAAATGATTTATATGTAGTTATACAAATTTAAATTAAAAATTAAATCCCTAAACATCAAAAACAAAATTAAACAAATGAACCTGCCTATCAAGTGGGTAGCTTAAGCATATAGAGAATAATTATTTACTTCAAGTAACTTTAAAAGATGATGATTAAGTATCTCCAGTGTGTACATGTAGTCTTGCAGTCTTTCTTGCTTTCTGTTTTGACAGAAACAACTCTAATTTCTACTTTCAGCACCAACTCTATCCTTCTATACTTATTCTGCAAGCCATATTTATGCTTTATAGGCTGGTTTCACACTAGAGTCCAAGAATAGGTGGTGCTGCAATGCCAGGGGAAGAAGGGACTTGACCATCTTGGCGGGCTTATTATTATCTGCTACCCATTTCTGTGTACATCACATCAGTCAAAGCTGCTTCGCCCTAGCAGCAGCAGCTCCTTCCCACAGCAAGTTATTACCTAGCGTGCAGTTTTCCCAATTGGTACTTGTAAAACTAGCTTTAGAGATGCGAGCTTTAGAAATACCAACACCATCGGCTGACTCCTACCCCTCTGAGGTCTGAGTTCCCAAGGCCATAGGCTCAGAGACCAGCACAAGACAAGGAGCTCCTCCTCTTTGGATATTTCAAACTCACATTCTATAAGGCCCATCCCAACTTATAATAATTCCAACCTTTTGTTCTTTGTTTGCAAAGCAATCTTGAAAAAGAACAAAGATCAATGGAACAGAAAAGAGAACCCCACAATATAACCCACGCCTATATGGTCAACTAATACATGACAAAGGAGGCAAGAATGGGGTAAAGACAGTCTCTTCAATGAATGTTGATGGGAAAACTGGACCGATGCATGCAAAGAATGAAACTGCACCACTTTCTCACACCACATAGAAGAATAAACTCAAAAAGGATTAAAGACATAAAAATAAGACCTGAAACTATAAAACTCCTCGAAGAAAACATAAACAATAAACACTGACATTGCTGTTAGCAATATTTTTTTGGCTCTATCTTCTGGGGCAAGGGAAACAAAAGAAAAAGCAAACAAATGAGACTGTACTCAACTAAAAAGATTCCACACGCTGAAGGAAAGCAACAAAACAAAAAGACAACCCACTGAAAGGGAGAAGTATTCACCAGTGATAATCCAGTAAGAGGTTAATATCCAAAATGCATAAGGAACCCATACAACACCACCAAAACAAACAAACAATCCAATTAAAAAAATGGGCAGAGAACCTGAATAAATACTTCTCCAAAGAGGACAGAGACAGAGGGCCAACAGACATGTGAAAAGATGCTCAACATCACTCAACAACACAAGGAAATGCAGATTAAAACCATAATGAGATATCACCTCACACCTGTCAGAATGGCTAGTATCAATAAATTATAAACAAGTATTGGTGAGGATGTGGAGAAAAAGGAAGCCTCTTGCAGTGCTGGTGGGATTGCAAATTGGTGCAGCCACTATGAAAACCGGTATAAAGGCTACTCAAAAAATTTAAATTAGAACTACCACATAACCCAGTAATCCCACTTCTGGGTATTTAGCCAAAGAAATTCAAAACACTAATTCAAAAATACATTATGTATGCACCTCTATGTTCACTTCAGCATTATTTATTATAGCCAAGATATGGAAGCAACCTAAGTATCCATCCATAGACAAATGGATAAAGATGTGATACGTACATACAATAAAATAGTTCTAAGGCATAAAAAAGAATGAAATCTTGCCATTTGCTACAATATGGATGACCAAGAGGGTACTATGCTAAGTGAAATAAGTCAGACCAAAAAAGACAAATACTACATAACTTCACTTATATGTGGAATCAAAAACAAAATAAACCAACGAACAAAACAGAAACAAATTCATAGATATAGAGAACAAATTTATGGTTGCCAAGGGAAGCAGAGTTAAGAGGACTGGGTATAAAAGATGAAGGGATTAAAATTTACAAATTCCCATTTATAAAAATAGTCACGGAGATGTAAAGTACTGTATAAAGAACATAGTCAATAATATTTTAATAACTATGGTGTCAGATGGGTACCAGACTTAACAGGCTGATCCCTTTGTAAATTGTATAAATGTCTAATCACTATGGTACACACTTGAAACTAATAATATTGTATGCCAACTAATTTATTTTTTTTTTAATTTTTTAAAAATTGAAAATACAAAATGAATTAAAATCATTCCTGGTTGGCCCTGACTAGTGTGACTTAGTTGGGCATTGTTCTGCAAAGTGAAAGGTTGCCAGCTTGAATCCTGGTCAGGGCACACGCCTGGGTTGTGGGTTCAATGCCAGGTTGGGGTGTTTATGAGAAGCAGGTGACTGATATTTCTCTCTTGCATTGATGTTCCTCTTCTTCCTTTCCCCTCTCTATCTAAAAAAATAAATACATTTTTTTAAAAATTGGCCCTGGCTGATGTGGTTCAGTGGATTGAGTGCTAGCCTGCAAACCAAAGGGTCACCAGCAGTTCAATTCCCCAGTCTAGGGCACATGCCTGGTTGCAGGCCAGGTCCCCAGTTGGAGGCATGCGAGAGGCAACCACACACTGAAGTTCCTCTCCCTGTCTTTCCCCGTCCTTTGCCCTCTCTAAAAAAATTAATAAAATAAAAAAGTTTAAATTAAAAAAAAAAAAGATAAAATGGTTCTTGACTGTACCAAAACTGTCGTAATATACCCTATAATATATAATGTATATACTGTTATAGTAAGATGAGCGGCCAAGAGGGGAAATAACAGCAGAGTCCTCACCACTGAAATCTAACAAAGGCTAAAAGCAAAGAAGACATGACTACCCAGTAGTCCTAAGCCTGGTTCGATAAGACTGCCAGGCATTCCAAAAAGCACAAGTAAACTATGATAGTGCAGGAGGAGGGAAGCCCTTGAAAGTCTGTGTATCATCTCCGCTAGCTGGGAAAAGGAAAACCTTGAGACTGTGTATTCATTCCAAGGCCTGGAAGGGGGAAGAGAAGGGGACTTACAGTGCCCGAAGAAAAACGCATAAAACAACTTTGATTAACTGCCTGCCTCCCGCTGCACATACAAAATAAATAGTCTGTGCAAGATAAGAATTCGGGCTAACAGACCTCCAAGCCTACATTTGGGTAGTCTTGTCTCCCCAGGAAAGCTGACACCACCTTTACCCATCAATCAATATGTAACTTCTACACCCTCATCCCATCAACTATATAAGTCGTCAGAACAAGGACTTGCTGTCTGGGCCGGCCCTCTTGGTTCTTTTTGCCACACGGAGGGCCCTGGCCACCCAGCCTCTAGCCGGGGGGGCATGACAGGGGGTGTCTCTGGCCACCGGGTCCCTGGCCACCCACCTTCTGGCTGCCCTTGCTTCTGCTCTCCCATCAGAACTCACACTAATGAACTGTGCTTGCACGTTAGCAGGCTTACTGGTCTGTGATTCTTTACGGTGCCAGTAAGAACCGAGTTTCTGGGTGTTTCTCCTGTAACGGGACTATATATTTATATATATTTTTATATTACATTAATATTTATTTTAATAATAAATACATCACTAAATATATACTTACTTTCATATATTTGGAAAAATTATGTCAATGTAATTAAGAGCCAATATTTCAAGCACTGGAGAAGTGAAATACATATAAAATCAAGAAGATAAAACCCTACAATTATAAATTAGACTTAAAAATACCAATATATACTTCTGAAGTATTTTTCTCTTTTTAAAGTAAAATGTACCTGTTAAATCATTATCCTGAAAGAAATAGAAAAATGACCAACCCAATGGTGATGAGCATCCCTAGTCCCCAAATGTGGTCTCTAAAACCCATTTCTGATTAAAAGGAACCAACGATCCTAGGACAAATGGCTAGTTCCAGGTCTAAAACAGAAAACAAACAGAAAGCAATGGAAACAACAAATAGAAAGCAATGGAAACAACAATGAGTTACAATGATTGCATCAGAAGGATTCAGGAATCGATGCAAGGTTCCTATTGCCAAATGGCACAATTTGAATGCCAATATGAATAACTATAACACATTTTATGTTAATAATCCATGATTTTATAATGATAATAAACACAAACACCTACCACTCATAAGTCACCTCAGAAAAATACTAAGAAATTAATTAGGTTACTACTCTAAAAATTAGCAACAAAAGAGAAAGAACCAATGTTTAACTTACCTTCCCTGTTTAACCAAAGAATAAAGTTCTCTTTCTATTCCAGTGATGAAATAAAGAGGAATGACAGAATGAGAACATCATCATTTTACAAAGTCTTAATGAAATATGGAACTTGGGCAGTGACCATTAATGGACACTGACATCAGAAACGAGAAAGACAACCGAACATCAATCATATGGCTCCCAACTGAAATACACGTGGACGCAGATACGAGAGAAAATACTCCCATGCCACCTCCCCACCCTTCTTTGTACTAAATGGGGCCTGAATCTATACCAGCCTCTACATTTTCATTACCAATTTACACGAGATACAGAAGAGAGAGAAGCACATTGAATGACTCAATAAAAACAGTTCAGAAAAATTCAGAATAAGGCTAACTCTACTGAACTAAAAACTCAGATGATCCAACAAATATGTTAGAGGAGAGGAAAAAGAAAGTGAGACAAAGGGGTAATATAAGACAAAAGTCTTTTTTAAAAAAATATATATTTTTAATCCTCACCCAAGGATATGTTTATTGCTTTTAGAAAGAGAAGAAGGGAGGGAGAGAGAACTAGAGAGAGGGCAAGGGAGGACAGGGCGTGGGGGGGGTGGCGGGAGGAGTGGGGGGGCGGGGCGGGGGCAGGGAGATCAATGTGAGAAACATGGACTGGTTGCCTCCTGCATGTGCCCCGACCATGGATGAAACCTGCCACCCAGGCATGTGCCCTGCCTGGGAATTGAACCTGTAGCTTTTTGGTATACAAGATGATGCTTCAACCGACTGAGCCACCCCAGACAGGGCAACAAAAGGTATTTCTGAGACGAATGAGCCAAATGCATTGTGTAGGACTTATTAGATCCTGAAAGAAACAAACTACTGTTTAAAAAAAGAAACTACAACAAACAGATATTTGATCACTGGATATTTGATGATATGAAGGAATATAATTTTTTACATATAATGTGGTTATGTTTACAGAAAAAAATTTTCCATAGAAATAAACACTGAAATATTTATGGATTAGATGATATAAATCCTGGGATTACCTTCAACATAATCTAGTGGTGGTGGGAAGTGTCAGGTTATCCTACATAAAATAAGATGATTATTGACTTAGGTAATGGGTGCATGGCAGTCTGTTATGCTAAACTGTCACATTTTTGGGAATGCTTGAAATTATCCGTAACAAAAAAACGTAAAAATTTCTTCAGCTATAAACTCTTCAGAACTCCACTGTGACCACAGGTAACATCTCTACCTTAGTCTTACAGACAAACTCAATCACATTCAAACCTGATTCTCTCCCTTTGTCTACTTCCCTGCTCTCTTTATCTGTATTGAAAGGAACCACCACCCTGGCAGCGAGGCCTCTTTTGTCTTCCACGTTCAATCAGGTATATCACACCCGGAGTGGACTGTAACTTACCCCTTCCTTTCCATATCACCACCAGGCCAGCTCAGCTGTCACTGCCTCTCACTAGTGCTTCCTAATTCCAATTCATCCTACATTATCACCTCTCTAGTCTTTCTGCCCAAAATACCTCCACAGGAACCTTATTCTTTGAACCAATTTTAATACACTTACCATCCCCACTTATTTAACATTAGAGATATCTATTGGACTCTGTATCTAAATTAATTGGTTATAACTTCTTTTATGTTTTTGTGACAGAAGCAGAGTAAATAAACAAGTTTACTGAAAACTAATTGATTATAAAGAGGCATAAACCAATCTCTTAAATTTGTCCTTTAGATATGAATCCCTTCAATTCTCACCTCTTATTATCATAATTTCATGTTGTAGCATTACTCTACCCTGTTGATTATTTATGCTGCTTTGCTTTTGAATTTTCTGGATTGATCATTCACATGTGCTACTAGAGTTCACCTGATAAACTATAATTGATGTTATGATAAGACTAACAAAATACACCTAATGTAAGCAACTACAATATATAAAGCAAAGTGATATGACACTCTAGAATACAGAACCAAAATCAGCAGTATTCAGAAGGGAAGTTTCAGAGGATTTGACACTGTAGCTCACATAAATGATTATTCCATTCCTTAAAGCTGGTTTCACAAAAATTAGAAAAGTTTATTCCCGTCCCAGCTGGTGTGGTTCAGTGGATTGAGCGCCAATCTGCGAACCAAAGGGTTGCTGCTTTGATTCCCTGTTGGGGCAAATGCCTGGGTTCAGGGTGCGCGGGAGGCAACCAATTGATGCTTCTCTCTCTCTCCCCCTTACCCTCTCTGTAAAAATAAATAAATAAAATCTTTAAAAAATAATTTAAAAAGAAAAGTTTATTCCCTGCATCAAACTCTGTTTTGGCTTTTGATGAAGGGTCCCATTAGGAAGAGTTGTGGATACTTTTGAAACAAAAAAGAGGTATTTTAGTTAGTAGTGGTCATATTCATTTAAGTGAACCTGAAATTCCTATAGTTCCAAGAGGAAACAAGCTAAAAATGAAAAGACAGAAACTTAGCTGTTATAGGGAACCTATCCGCATGGAACAGCAACTGTAACTCAGCCTTATGGGAAAGCCCATAAGCGTGTGGTGGCACACAGGACGCCAAACCCACGGATAGGTTCTCCATAGGAAACCAGGCCTGCATTATACCTAGGCTGCTTTGTGACTTGCTCTGGCTAAAACTCCCTCACCCTGAGTTGAGGCAGCAAATGCTTACTGCATATCTTTAAAGTAACTTCCTGAAGTCTGTACTAATTCTCCCAAGGATTGAAGTGTAACCAGACCAATTACTCTTATCATTCCCTTGCATTTGCAACATTTTTTCCTTTGTAATCTGTAAGAAGTAACCTGTAACATCCTTTCTGTTGCTATGTGTAAAAAGTAATTACCTAAAGCAAACCTAAGTATCATAAATGAAAACCTTCTTTGATGTATGCTATGAGAAAGCCAATAAAAGATTATCAAGGCAAGGGTCGGGGTGCTCTCCCCTTGAGAGAGTGGCTGTGTTGTCCCGTTTTCTCCACAAGACTCAGCAGTCCATGTGAATTTGTCTTGTCGCATCCTTAATGCTGTGGACACTGCTGGCCAGTGTCCACGTCAAGCTGTGTGACTGATTACTCAAGAATCCTAAACATTACTTTTTACACTTTAGATTAATAATCATTTTTCCATAATCAGATTCCGTTCCATCACCGATCTGTTCCAAATTAAAGGAACTGCCAAAAGAAACTATCAATGAATCATGATCCAAAAGCAGACTAATACACTACTTAACATGACATTTGTTGTACATGTGTTTATGGAAGTAGGGGAAAAAAGAAAAAAACCACTGGCTCTAACTGGTGTGGCTCAGTTGGTTGGGCATCCCCCTACATCACAAAAGGTCGTCAGTTTGATTCCAGGTCAGGGCCCATGCCTGGTTGTAGGCAGGTCTCTGGTTGGAGGTGTGTGAGAGTCAACAAATCGATGTTTCTCTTGCACATCCAAGTTTCTCTCCCTCACTTTCTCCCCCTCCTCACCTTCCTCTAAAAAACAAACAAAATCTTAAAAAAAAAAAAAATCACTGGATCTCTAGATGCAACACCTTGGACAATGCTACCAAATAAGGCTTTAAAAAACATACCATGCAGAATAGAAGACTTATTAAAATGTGAAAGCTATACTAGATCGAAGACATGAAAATTTTCATATGTATCATTATAGAGCTTATCATCAAAATTCATAAAGAAATTAAATGAAATTATGTCAAATATAGAATAACAGTTTCCTCTGAGAGGCTAGGGAAGGTACGGGTGCCATCAGGGCTTTTATATATTGGTACTGTTTTATTCCTTAAGATGAATAATTCATTATTCTTTATAAACATATATACCTTTAAAGTAGTAATCATTTCATACATACAGTGCTCTAATATTTGACACCCTTTATTTTTGTGTCGAGGCAAAAGATTCAAGACTTGATACACTTACCTGATTAGACTTCTCTACTGTACTGCTGGGAACCTCAGTAGTGTCTTTCACAAAAAAATTATCTATGATGTGTCGCTCTGCACATTCTTGGCTACAAACTGGACATCGAACGACTCCAACTGCAAAGACCAATTTGCATTTTAAGATTTTTATTAAAATGAGGTACAACTAACATATTACTTTCAGATGTACAACATGATTTGATATCTGTATATATTGCAAAATAATCATCACAATAAGTTAACATCCATCACTACAGTGACGAAATTTTTCTTTCTTCGGGTAGGAACTTTCAGATCCACTCTCCTAGCTGCTTTCAAATACGCAATATAGTATTATTAACTATAGTCACCCTGCTGTACATTAAACTCCCATGACTTATTCATTTCAGAAAGGGAAATTTGTACCTTATGAATCTGTTCACCCATTTCATTCACCCCAAACCCCTCCTCAGGCAAACACCAATCTGTTCTCTACATCCATGAGCTTGCATTTTAAGTTTTTTTTATAAATCTACCAAACACTAAACCAATATGTCTTACCCAAACCGTGAATAGGTTCTTTTATAATGTTAACTCTCTTCAAATTCATAGCTGCCATTACTAACACAAAGCAATTGAGTTTATGTACATATATGGATTACATATGTGTGTGTATACATATCCCCACACCTATTACTATATTAAATGAATGAGTCCTCATTATTTTAAGTGAGCTACGTTTCTGAATGAACATCCCTATGGACCACTCAAACATTCTCTATCAGTGGTTTTCAAATAGGGATATCAGAACCACATGGTAGATTTCTAAAAACAGAGAGAGCTCTGTTCTTTAGAACCTGTAGAATCAGGATTTGGCAAAGTGTTTTATTTAAAATCTCCTTGAGAGATTAAGAAACACTATTGTTTCCCTTTAACAAGGTCAAATAATATTCCTTTGGGAAAAAATGAATCATCTTTTATAGTGCTTGGTAAAATAATAAATGATAATGAATGAGTTACCATCCAAATTTTTAATTTTTAAAAATCTAATAAAAACTTGACGGTGTAATGTGTACCAAGGAGACTGCAATAAAGTTCTTGATAGTTTTATGAAATGAAGTGTACAAAAATAAACACAAAATAACCCAAAGGACAATTTTATTTGCATATCTAAGCAATAAACAAATGTTTTTATTTAAAAAATCTATGTTAGGAGTTCCAGTGGCACCATCGGTTAGCGTACAGGACTTATAAAAAATCCATTTTACAATAGCAAAAAGAGTGTATTAAGTACTTAGAAATAGATTTTTTAAAATCATGTAAGGCCATGTGGAAAAAAATCAAACTATATTTAGAAACCTTAAAATATATCTAAGTAATAAAAAATAGTCACATTCATAATGGTTAAGATGACAAATCTCCGCACACATATCTATAGATTCAATGCAGTTTTAATAATAATCCCAACAAGAATTTCAATAAAATTTTTAAAAGATTGATTGGTTGATTTGAGAGAGGGGAAGGGAGGGAGAAAGAGAGGTAGAGAAACATCAACGTGTGAGAGAAACATTGACTGGTTGCCTCTTGCATGCCCCAACTGGGGACCTGGCCCACAGCCCAGGCCTGTGCCCTGATGTAATCGAACCTGTGACTTTTCAGTTCGCAGGATGGCGTTTCAACCCACTGAGCCACACCAGCCAGGGCACAATAGAATTTTTCACTGAAGTTATCAAAGAACTACAGTTAGTCAAAAGATTGCTATGAAGAAAGTGAGAAAACAGGCTCCAAACTGGAACATCTACTGAACACATGGTACTAACAAAGGATTAATAATTAAAATCTGTAAATGTGACCATCCATTTTACAGAAGACTGCATAAACACGTTTTTCCTTATCTTTCCAGATAAGTAAGGCTAAAAACTATAGACATTCTGCATAAAACAATCATAAGACGGGTAAAGACGGAGACAAGGTGGCAGACCAGCTAGAGATCCCAGAATCCAAGGAACATAGGTTTCCTTTTAGCCTTATAGTCAATATAATAAAGTGGGTGTTCATGAAGCCACCATCAGGTGTAAATAACAACAAAAAGCACACAAAAGTATGCCTCCTCTATCCAAAGGACCAGGAAAAGAGCAGCCTAGCAAGATAGAAAACGTTTAGACTGCTCTACTCCAAATACCATGGGGGCTCCCTTTCCCACCAGCAGAGGCTGGCGGGAACCCTAGCCTTCCAACTTGGCCAAGCAGAAACCTGGTGCCGTGACTATCACCTGCTGGCTATTGTCAGAGAAGGCTGGTGAGAGGCGAGGCTTTGATCTCCATTAGGTTGTAATGAGGGCCCCTACAGTATCACTGGAGACCATGTGAGGAGTGAGGAGTAAATCCAAAAATTAACAGGTGTAAACATGTTCGGGTATTAGATCATAGAGTATAGAGATGTAGATATAGGATTTAACACATTTCGTACCGCGTAGAAATCTCTAAGACCGCTAGGGACCGCACGTTTTTGGGCAAACTGCACGTTATTTAAATCATCATAAAAACTACTACAGATCATAATGCACTTTAGGTGTTGTTTTTCAATAATTACAACATTTTATAATTAGAAAACTCGTGAGCGGTCCTTAACAGATGGCGCGCGAAACACGAGAAAACTCATGAGTGGTACGAAAGGTGTTAAATGTTTCAATTGCTCTGATTGTCACATAGTTTATAGTACAAGATTAAGAAAGTATGTTAGTCATGTCTTAGAGGTCTGCCTGTAAAGCAAGTTCCAGGAAAAATGTTTAAAAGTATACTTTGCTTGAAATAACAGAAGAATGTAGCTAGTTAAGCATAAAGCAATGATAGCTTAAAAATAACAAAGGTCACAAAAATTTTTAGTTTCTTGCTTTGCTTTCAAGATAACATCGATGACCTGTTTAGATCACCTGACCACAGTTGGAAAGCTCAAGGCTACAGACAAGATGGCTCCAATAACTAAATTAATAACACTCGAGAAAACCACTGAAACTTGCCTAAGAACTAACAAATCAGTTTCGCCTGTGATCCCCTAAACCTTCCCCCTTTGCATTTAAAATCCTCTGATTAGAAGCCATCCTAGAGTTCAGGTTTTAAGTGATAACTGCCCGTTTTCCTTGCTTGACACCCTGCAAATAAACAGCTCCAATCCCACCCCCGCCCCTACCCCCTGCAAACCTCGATGCTCAGTGTTTGGCTCTGCTGCACAGAGTTGGCATACTCTGATACGGGCCTTAATTACACCTCCAGCATGATGATGCAATACTCCTCTACTTCTATCTTATGCTGGGATAGGAAGGCCTATTATATGAGGTTTGCCCAGAAGGTATCCAGCCATATGAAAACTAGACATTTATTAGTCTAGAAAATTAGACGATACAGGATACAAGAAACACTGTACACAGGACAATGACACCTCAATCCCCTTCAAAGTACGCATCTTGGGACTTCACACAGTTCTCCCAAATGCCATCAGCTGGCCTGTAGTATTTTCCTGAATTTCATCAATGGTCTGAAATCTCTTCCCTTTCAAAGGTCATTTTAGTTTTGGGAAAAGCCAGAAGTCACAGGACACCAAATCTGGGCTGCAGGTGATTTGATGTTTTGTCAAAAAACTGCATGAGATGTGATGCATGGAGGGGTGTGTTGTTGTGATGAAGCTGCCAGTCCCCAGCTGCCCACAGGTGGAGCCTTCCGAATAGTTTCCGCAGAGGAATGGTCAAACTTAACGCAAAATTTGATGCAGATTCGCTGCTCTACTCGCTCACTCATTTTGAATGTGACGGCCACACAGTGCACATGCTCACTCAACAGCATCTACTGCCCCCGCTGACTAGTACAGTGAAGGCATCATTGTTCATACATGTGCATTCCTGTCCACTCTCCTTGGCTGCCAGGTTACATCCATGTCATACAAACTGTTCTCATCTTATTAACAATGGCTCAACTTCTTCTGGACAGATCTCATATAGTCAAGACTTTTATCACTGCCTACCAGTAATTTTCCTTCCTTTCCCATATCCCCAGTCCTTAAATGTGTCAATGAAAAACACATGAAAAGTAATAAATAGACACTCATGCCCCTACCAGCCAAGGAGTTATCAACAGAGGCCTAGTGGGAGCCTGAATTTCCATGCCATCCACAGTAAAGAGGAGGCTCTCCCCTCCAGGTATCAAAGGAGATAGCACAGGGAACGTAAACTTCAATTTCCACATCACAGGAGGCAGAAAATAATATATATAACAGCAGAAATCAATGGAATTGAAAACTGAAAGTGAATGAAACAAAAAGCCAGTTATTTGAAAAAGTCAATAAACTTAACAAGCTCTAGCAAGATCAACAAAGACAAAGGAGAAGACACAACTGACCAAACAGAAGGAATGAAAAAGGGAGTATCACTAGAGACTGTGTGGACAGGAAAAGAATAGGGGAATATGAAGATCATGACTTATATAAATGTGACCATATTAGTGAATGAGCCAATTCCTCAAAAAGCACAAACTACCACAACTTACTCAATATAAAATAATTTGAATGCATATATATATATATTTATATATGGAAGCTGACTCTAAACAACTTTTTTTTAAAGATTTTATTTATTATTTTTAGACGGAAGGGAAGGGAGGGAGGAGAGGGAGAGAAACATCAATGTGTGGTTGCCTCTCACACAGCCCCCACTTGGGACCCAGCCTGCAACCCAGGCATGTGCCCTGACTGGGAATCGAACCAGCAGCCCTTCAGTTCGCAGCCCGTGCTCAATCCACTGAGCTACACCAGCCAGGGTAAACAACTTTATTTAAATGTAAACCTAACAAAACAGGTATGGGATTTGTATGCTGAAACCTACGAAATACTGATAAAAGAAATCAACAGAGTGTTCATCAATAAGGATAATCAATATAGTAAAAATGTCAATTCTCCCTAATGCAATCTACAGGTTTACCGTAATTCCTAATACAATCCCAGCAACTTTTGTAAACTTAGACATTATTTTAAGTCTTATATAGAAAGGCAAATGCATAATAGCTAAATCAAGTGAAGAGAAGAATAAAGCAGAAAAACCACTCTATCAAATTTCAAAATGTATATAGCTATCATAATCAGGAATGTCTGATATTGACCAAGGGGATGGATAACACATAGACCAATAAAACAAAACAGACCTAAAATAGACACACCCAAGTTGGGCCACCTAATTTTTTTTTTAATCTTCACCCAAGGATATGTTTATTGATTTTAGAGAGGAAGGGGGGGAGAGAGAGGTGGGGAGAGAGAAGATGATGGAGAGAGAAAGATAAAGAAACACTGACTGGTTGCCTCCTGTATACACCTGGATTGGGGTTCAAACAAATGATCCATGTATGGGTCCTGAATGGGGATTGAAACAGCAACTTTTGGGTACATGGGACAACACTCCAACCAACAGACATCTATCTGGCCATGGCAGATTTTTCACAGAGACGTAAAACATCTTAATGCTGACAGGCACAAAATGCTGATAATATGCTATGCTCATGGGCTGGAAGACTCAATGCAGCAAAGATGTCAATTCTCCCCAAACTGATCTATAGCCTAAACAAGATTTTATTATAGATACAGACAAGATTATTCCAAGATTTTGGGAAATGTAAAGAAATTCAAAGAGCTAAAGTGATTTTGAAAAAGAAAAAGTGAGAAGAAATCATTAAGACTTACAATTATAAATTAATAAGTAATTGAGACAGTACTGGCAGAAGAACAGAAGAAATACAGAAAAAAGAACAGAATGGAGCAACCAGAAATACTGTACTTTGCCGTGTATAACGCACAACCATGTTTTCAGCCCAAACTTTTGGGGGGGTGGAAATCTTGCATTTTAATTTTTTAATTGAATTTTTTATTTACTTAAATTAGGCACTTGATTTGTGTATTATAAAGGAATTTTAGCATTTATTTTTGACCATATTATGGTATGTGACATTTTATGTAGTAATTACAAAACAGAAGAACAGATTCAAGCTACAAGGAATTTTATGTACCAAAAACAATTTACAGTATTTACACATCATGGAAAGCCACAAACTCTTTGTTACTGTCAGAATCTGACGATTTCTAAATTATCGCTGTCTTCTGAAGCGTCACTTTCCTCATCCTGGTAAATTTCATCATCCTCAGTTCCATCCACAGCATTCCTGATACTGCACTTTTTAAACAATTTCACAACTACTTCTTTCTTGACACCATTCCACGATCTTAGGGTCCAATCACAAACCTGGGCAATGGATGCTTTCTTGATCCTGCCTGTAGGTGTTAAATCATTACCAGCTGACTGAATCCACAACGTCCACTCTTTCTTCATTAGGTTCTTAAAGGGCTTGTTTACTGACACATCAAGAGGTTGCAGTTGGCTGGTTAGCCCACCAGGTACCACAGCAAGTTGGATTTTCAAGTCCTCTACAATTGCTTTTGAACTGTGTCACATGGGCTTTGAAGTGATCAAAAACAAGAAAGCTGGTTTCTTAAGTAATCCTCCAGGTTTTCATGAGCAGACTTTGTTAAACCACATTTTCATGCCTTCTTTTGGAAATGTTTTCTTTTAGAGATGATCACAGGTGACAGAGCTTTGTCCCATCTGCACATCAGGCTAGAACAGCAGTGAAATGTGTTTTCTCATGACCACTAGAGTTTTAACAGCCATGGTCTTTGCTCCTTTGATGTCCACAGTTCTGTTGGATGGCATGTCAAATGTGAGTGGGACCTCATCCATATCAGCGATTTGGAACAGCTCAAAGTCAGTCTTTCAAAGACTGGTAACATAAGAACGAAATTCCAAAACTCGATTCTCATAGGCTGCTGAAGTTTTTTGGCAAGTTCCCTTCATGTGCCCACGCTCATACCTTCTCTTTTCATAAAGTGAAAGCACCATTTAGATATCCCTGAGAAATCATCAATGTTTTTTTCTCGTGCAATCCTTTTATCTTCTTCTTATATCACCTTGGTTGAAACACAGATCCCAGTTTGATGCTGCTCCAGAATCCTCCTGCTCCACCTCTGGACACTGGAGGTTTCCCTCGCATTGCCTTCTTCTGTGTTGGCATCTGGAAAAGCGTCTCTTCCCGTTGCCTCCAGAATCTGATGATACTCTCTGTGGAAGGAGGTCCAAAGTGTCTCTGTAGCCCTGTCGCCATGCTTTTTAGCACGTTTAATAACTTTAGCTTAAAGCTTGCAGTGAACAAAAATCGTTTTGACATGTGCACATTTCATTGACCTGCTATCTCGTATATGTGAGCAGTGTTATTTCTTATGTGCTATACAAGTAGTTGAAGGTTAATTAGCAGTATAACTAAATAGTAATGCTGCCAGTCTCCTTCAGACAAATAGAAAAAAAGAAAAAGAAAAAAATTTTTTTAAAAATCGTTTTGACATTTTCCAAGGGATTTTCCAATAAGTTCTCCTGCCTAATGTGTATGAAGAGATATGTTGCACTGTTTACCCTATAGCAATGAAGTCAGCATCGTCTATCTTATCAAGTGGAAACTGCTTTCTTGCAAGTTCCTTGTAAGTTCATTAAAACGGATTACCATATTCCAGGGTATTATTTTGCATGTTACTGTTTTCTAGAGTTACACTTTTAAATGCATAAGCATAAATAAAAGAATTAAAAACATTTTATATAGATACAGAATTAGTATTACCCAGGTATAATGTGCATCCTGTATTTCCCTAAAAAATTTGGGCCAAAAAAAGTGCCCATTATACACGGTAATGGTACATCCACACAAGTAAGCCCAAATGATTTCTGACAAATGTATGAAAACAATTCAGCGGGAGAAGGAAAGTCATTTCAACAAGTTGTGCTAGAATAATAGGCAAAAAATTAAACCTCAACCTAACTTCAGATTTTATGTAAAAATTAATTCAAAGTAGATCAGATTTAAATATAAAACATAAAATTATAAAAATCTTTAGAAGAAAACAGGAGAAAAATTTTAAGGACCTAGGACTTGTTGAAGAGTTCTTAGGCATATCAAAGACATAACTCACAATAGAAAATATAGATGAATTTGATTTTGTCAAAATTAAAAATTTGTGCTCTGCAGAAAACGTGTAAAGAGGATGAGAAAACAAGTTACACGCTGGGAGAAAATATTTGCAAAACACAAATCTGACACAGGATTCATATCTACAATATAGAGAGAACTCTCAAATTCAACATTAAAAAGCAAACCCAAGTAGAAAGTGGGCAAAAGACATAAAAGACATTTCACTGATGATGACACTGACTGGTTGCCAGTGCAAATAAAAGGCAAATAAAAACAAGCACATGGTAAGATATTCCACATCACTAGCTATTAAGCGAATGAAAATTAAGATCATAATGAGATACCAGTACATAGCTATTAAAACAACTAAAATAAAAAGTACCAATAGTGTACCAAAGTGACAATACCAAAAGCTGGTTAAAATGTAGAGATATTGGATATCCCATATATTCCTGGTGGAAATAAAAAATGGTAGACCCACATTGGAAAACAGATGGGCAGTTCCTTAAAAAACTAAACATATTCATCATATGAATCAGCAATGTCACTCCTGGACATCCCAGAGAATAAACTTAGGCCCACAAATCTGAACACAAGCATCTTAATTCAGTGTTATTCATAAGAGCCTAGAACTTAAAAATCTCCTCAAATAAGTTAACGGTTAAATAAACTGTGGTACATGGAATACTAATCAGCAATAGAGGGGAACCAACTGCTGATAGATGCAACAAATTGGATGGATGTTAAGGGTATCATTTTGAGTGGGAAAAAAAGTCAATTTCGAAAGGTCATTTATGAATGATTCTATTTCTGTAACATTCACAAAGGGACAAGATTATGAATATGGGAAACAGACTAGTGCTTTGCCTGAAATGAGGGGGAGAGAAAGGATAGGTATGACTATGAAGGGGTAACATGAGGGAGAACTTAGGCAGTAATGGAGTAGTCCTGTATCTTGACTGTGATGGTGGTTATGCGAATCTCACACGTGATAATGTGGCACAGAACTATACAGACTACTGTACTAATGTTAATTTCCTGGTCAAAACCCTGTTATCGCATAGTTATTAAGATGTAATCATTGGGAAAAACTGGGTAACACAAATTTCCTGTGGCGTTATTGCTCTATATAACAGGAAATCTATTATTTCAAAATAAAAAGTAAAACACACACATACACACATACACACACACAACCCTTAAACATCTATTTAGTGCTATCCTTGTATGTACTGCCTCATCCTCATACAGATGAGGAAACAGAAATCAGAGAATCTGGTTTATTGGACCAAGGTCACACAGCAGCAGAGCTGTGATTTGAGCCCATTCCTGACTGACCCCAGAGTGCAGGCTTCAAACTACTACACTACATAAGATGTTTCCAAAAACCATCAGTTAATAGATCACAACATTTTGACCGGCAGGATATTAGTCCATAAACTAAAAATCCCATTTGTGTATGGGGGTGAATTTCACCTAAATAAATTTAAATCCAAATAAATGCTAACTCAACAATACCTTTTTACCTGTAAAGTTAGTGGGAAAATATAATTTCTATTTGACAAATCTGAGCATATGTATAGTTCCTCCATGCAAATTGGGACAGATCAGTATCTACAACAATATCCTCCCAGAAATTGAAGTAATTAAAATCCAACCAATAAAAATAATTCCCTGAGAAATGTAGAGATTTTTACTTTAATCATTCATTACTGTGTGCTTAATGGCCATGGCTGTTTCTTTTTGTTAAAGTTGAAATTTTTATAAGTAGTGCACAACTCCCTTTAAGTCTGTTTCCATCAAATGTTACCTTTGATGACACACAGGCATCCTCACCCACCTCCCTGCACAACTGATCCCCTTTATCCTGCTCTAATTCTTTTCTTCCTGGCACTTTTCCTCCTGTTTCATTTATTTATGTTTATTGTTTACTGTCTGGCCGTACTATGTAGAATATAAATTTAACAACGGCAGAGATTTGTTTTAGTTCACCAAGATTCCAAAGCACCTAAAAATGCACTTGGCACATAGTAGTGCTCAATAAATATTCAGTGAATCAATGAATAAACTCTCTTATTCATGCACATACCCATGATCCACAATTCCACATGGAGAAACTCTTACACTTTAGCATCAGGAAACATGTTCAAGAATGTTCACAGCAGCATTTGCATAAAAGCCCACAACTGAAAACAACCCAAATGTCCGTCAACAGTAGAAACAAAACAATGTGATATATTCAAATAATAAAGTACTATACAGCAATGACCCCTGGCCTGCAAACCAAAGGGTTGCCGGTTCGATTCCCAGTCAAGGCATATGCCTCGGTTGTGGGCCAGGTCCTCAGTATGCAGCATGTGAGAGGCAACCATACATTGATGTTCCTTTCTCCCTCTCTTCCCCTCTCACTAAAAATAAAGGGGGAAAAAAATACTATACAGCAATGAAATTAATGCACTTAAACTATAGATATCAACATGACTGAATTCCCAAAATACATAGTGAAAAAGATATGTTCCAGAAGAATACATTTTATACTCTATTAAAGTTCAAAAATAGTCCAATCCAAATAATATATGGGAAAGCATACAGAGCTGATAAACTATTTTTAAGAAGCAAGGGAATGATGAACACAAAATTCTGGATAATGGCTATGCCTAGGAAGGGGGAAAGAAGTGGCAGTTCCCATCCAAATACTAAGGTCAACCCATCTATCTTTCCTGAACCAAACCACTTTCTAGGCCTAAGAGAACATGGAGATGAATAGGTGCAAATGAAACCTCAGGCCCAGCCAAACAGCTGCTGGCTTTTGTCAGAGCTCTCTCCTAGGGCTGGAAGAGAGCTGAGGAGTAGTAACTCCCACTAAGTTATTATCCCCTTTTCACAGGTCAGGAAACTAACATGATATGCTCATGGACATATAACCACTAAGTGGCAAATCTAGTATTTAGAAAGTACTTAAATAAAAGGGATAGAGCATGGACTTTAAGGCCATATAGACCTAGATTATTTCTCTTTACTGATTGCTCTATAGCCTCTAAATAATCTGTTTGAGCCGCTATTTCCTCTTTTGTAAAACAACAGTACATGATAATCATAATGATGATGACTACCATGTTGAGAACTTGCTGTGTTCCAGTTACTGTGCTATTTCACACTCATTAGAACAAATTTGAGGCAAGACTGTTATAAAGATTCCATGAATAAATGTATAATAAGGGCCTAATGATGCCAAGCTAGTACCTTGTAAAAACCTGTGCATTAAACTCTGTGCCTTCCAATGAAAATCAGACTCCAGCCAACTCCTCTGAGAGGACCAGCACGGCCTCACCCACCTGAATCACTCCAACTATGATCTACTAAGGCTACACACAAAGTCAGAGTCATAGATGTACCTCTACCTAACAAGTGACAATGGGACTAAATGTTGGTGAATCTCAATTTTATGTCTCTACCCAAACATCATTCCCAAGATGTACAAGAAAAACCAGGGCCTGCATATTATATAGTGAATTCCTCAGTGCCTATATGAAGAAAGGATTCTTTCCTGACACAGTATTCTGGGAAGACTGAGAATACCATAGAAACATAATTCAACTCATTTTTAAAAGGGGTATATTCAAAATCTGAAAGTCAAACTTTAATTAAGGAGAAACAGTGAAACAAACAGATCTGTACATATGCTATAAATTATTTCTCTTCGCCGCTATCAAAAAGGGTAAAGTTACAAAAAAATGTACTGGGAAGAAGCTAAACAAGGAAATTACCTATTTATTACTCAAGCTGAAATAACTAACAATTCAGTATTATATTTTTCTACATTTTAAAGGAAAAGATACCCTGGCTGGTGTGGGTCAGTGGATTGAGCGCCAGACTGCAAAGCAGAGGGTCACTGGTTCGATTTCCAGTCGGGGCACATGCCTGGGTTGCAGGCCAGGTTCCCCGGTGCAGGGAATGCAAGAGGCAATCGCACATTGATGTTTCTCTCCCTCTCTTTCTTCCTCCCTTGCCGCAGCCCGCTGCAGCAGGGTGGTCGTGGGATAGGATGAGGTACTTAAATAAAGGAGAGGACCAAATGCTCTGCTGGCATAAGGCAACTTTATTCAGAGCTACAAGTCTTTTTATACACATCAGGGATAGATAACAACTAGCTGAATACAAAGGCCAAGTTATCGGTCACTCCCTTGAGAACAAGTCCTTCTTCTTGCGTGATTTGGCTTCGGCCCCAGGATGCCTTGTTCTCATAGAATGACCTTGCAGCGGAACACTGATTACCAAGAACATGCTTTGCTCAGGGTTGAGAAACGGTCAAGGCCCGAGGGGTTGTCAAGGCCGGAAACCAGGCCTAGTCACCACACCTGCGGTGCCAGACCCTATCCACGACCCTATAAGACCCTCCTGGGCTACTACACTCCCTTCCCCTCTGTCTAAAAATAAATGAATAATAAAATCTTTTTAAAAATCAGCATTTAAAAAAATAAAAAATAATAAAGGAAATGTTGAAATTTTATGTTCATTACTCATCTAGATATGTTTCCATATTCACTAAATGAACTCATGAAATATGTTTAGATAATTAAGGTCACAAAATATGATTGATATACAAATTAATGATAGTACATAAATTATACACATAAGTAACTGGACTTACTAAGATCTGGTTTTATTCTTTTTCATACAAAATAAATGTTTAATGATTTGGGGTTTTGAGATGTGAATATGATTTGTTGTTACTGTGAAGCTTTAGTTTCCAACATAAGCATAATGTGGGGCTTATGCTTGGACATTAAGTATCAAAAATGACTGACAACTCTTTGATGGCACATCTCCACAAAAAAAAATGTATTTGGATTTAAAGCTTCTTATTAGACTCCATGGATCACAGACACAAGTGAGTTCAATGGCAGGATCATGAGATGGATCACTGCCAGTCAGGCAAGTGTATTTCAACATCCACGGGAGAAATAGGAAAGGCTGTACATAATGCCAGGGTGCTCTGTCCATGGTCCTGTCAACACCACTGATTGCTTGCTACTCAAACACACGTGTAAGTAACAAAAGACTCATTTAAAAGCTCTAAGGAACCCAATGTAAATATACATATAGCTTAAAAAAAATATAAGGATGCAAACGGATACGCATTCAAACAATAAGCATATGAAATGATGGACTTTATAATACTAGACAGAGTAGACTGCAGAACAAGAACTATTACCAGATGTAACATGAGGACAGTGTAAATGACAAGGGGTCTACTCCCCATGAAAACATATTAATCCCAAATGCACACACATCAAAGTAACAGATCTTCAGAACACCAAGTAAAATTGATACAACTATAAAGAGAAAGAATATTTTGTGATAGGTGGACAGATTTCAATTCTCTTCTCAGTAATCAAGAGCAACAGAAAACAGGGTATTTTTTTAAAAACCAAAAAAAGTGATGACTTGATCCAAATGATGTTTAAATAACAACCAGCGTTAAACAGAATGCCTATTCTTTAAGTGTGAATGGAATGTTCACCAAAATATATAACCTGCTGGGCAATAAAACAAGTGTGAATAAAAGAACTAAAAACACACAAATATGTTTCATGACCACAGTGAGATAAACTCAAAAATCAGTAACAGAAAACTGGAAAATACCCAGTATTTGGAAACTGAACAACTTACTTTCAAATAGCCCATGTGTAAGGAAAAAAGGTCTAAAATTCAATAATCTAAACTTGCACCTCAAGAAGCTAGGGAGAAAAAAAAGAACAAATTAACTCTAAAGAAAACAGATGAAGGGAAATGATAAGGAACAGAAAGCAGTGGTAGGGGGTGGGTGGAGAAAGAAAATGGGAATAAAGAAAAATAAATGAAACCAAAGCGAGTCCTGAGAGGTGGCAGGTGGGTAAAAATTAATAAACCTCTAGATAGAATGATGAATTTAAAAAAGACCAAAATCAGAAATAAAAAGGTCACTTGTGCCCTGGCTGGCGTAGCTCAGTGGATTGAGCGTGGGCTGGGAACCAAAGGGTCCCAGTCGATTCCCAGTCAGGGCACATGCCTGGGTTGCAGGCCAGGTCCCCAGTGAGGGCCATGTGAGAGGCAACCATACATTGCTGTTTCTGTCCCTCTCTGTCTCCCTCCCTTCCCCTCTCTCTAAAAAAATAAAAGAAATAAAATCTTAAAAAAAAAAAAAAGGTCACTTGTATAGCTTCCATGGACCTTAAGAAAAAGTAGTATTGGAAATATTATGATCAATGTGTTCATTCTTTGAAAAACACAATTATCGTGCTCTGTGGTCCTGAACTCCTGTTGCGTATTGGCCTGTCCACTACACCCAATAACAACGCAGCAGAGCAATCAACCCTACTGACAGCAGAGTTATGGTAGCTCCAGCCAGTCACAGGACACTTCACACTATATGGCCAGAGCATCTACGGTTCTCACTGACAAGCTATGGCACTCGGTCAGCTTCCCAGGGATATAGCTCAACTGGCAGCTATGGCGGTGGCCAGGATTCTAAGTCATCTTATGAACAGCAGTCCTACTGTAGCTATATGGCCAACAGCCAGCACCTAGCAGCACTGATCAGGAGTCGGAAGGTTACCAAATAATGAGGGTAACACTGGGTATGGAAGGAAAGCTGTTCCAGGATCTCAGGAGGCAGGCTAATATGGCCTGTTCCTGTGAGCCTGTCTGTGGTCACCCTAGAGTCCATCTTGCCAGGGCCTAAGTTCCCTCTGTCCCACCATCCTGGCCCCTTCAGAAGCTCCCACAGTTGGTCCTCAGCTCAGCAGCCATCCAATTACAGCCTCATGTGCCACCTGCTTTAGGGGCCTTACACTGGTTGCATTCATTCCTTCAAGAGAAGTTCATGTTCTCACATGTTAGATTAGCACACGTTCAGTCCCCCAGCTCGCTGCTGTCCTCCACTGCTACCACCTCCCCTGGGGAATCCTCCCTGGCCAACGCCACCACTGCAACCACTCTGTAGCCTCCATGGCCCCTGGGTCCTTCTCACTTTCCTCAACCTTTGCCACCACCCCAATTGAAATCTGCTTGCCAAGTAGCAAATGAGACCTTGATAGCAGCCCCAGAGAATTTTTTACCATCAAATTACTCAATAGCTGCCTTAGCAATCAGGATACTGTTGCCTCCCCCTTTAACTTGCCTGTTTCCGTGTCTGTGTACACATTAATCATGGGCTGTCCTATTTTATTTGTCTTACTAATACCAATCTGCTTGAAGTAATCAGCCACAGACTCAATTGTAACATCACCAGGCTTGCATCAAGATGGTGTTGTATGAATTATCCTGTTCAGAGTCATGATGTGATCCTTGGTTCAGAGGGTCACCAAATTTATTGAAGCCACCATGGCCACTTTCACAGCCACCTTCATGATCTCCGGATTCACAGCCACTGCTGTGGTTGTAACTACTGCCACTGCCCCAGCCCCCATGGTCCTGCTGGTCTCCCTGTAGCCACCATCACCACCACTGCTCTGGCATAACCATCACCACTGCTACCACCACTCACAGAGGAGTGATCTGGGTCCTAGTTACCTCCACTACCCAGTCTACCACCTCCACTGCGACTGTTGTACTGGCTCTGCTCTCCATCGCCCTGAGGAGAGTTACGAGAGCTTTGCTGCTGTCCAAAGCTCTGCTGTTGTCCACCATAGCCAGGCTGCTTATCACCCACAGGTTTTTTTGTGTTGGACTATGTAATTGTAACCATATCTCGTCCCATTAAAACCATCATTTTAGTTAAAAAAAAAAAAAATTCAGTAACAAATTGAATTTGTACTTAAACCTTCCTAAAAAGAAAAGTCTAGACCTAGAGGGCTCCACTGGTTAACTATTAAACCTTGAAATAAAGTAATACCAACTCTAAACAACTCTTTTAGAAAATAGAGAAAGAGGGAACCCTTCCCATTTCATTTTATAAAGCCCTGATACTAAAATCAGATGCAGTCATTACAATGAAAGAAAAGTATAGATCAGTATCGCTTATGAACAAAGGTTAACAAACAATAATTAACAAAATACCAGAAAATCAAATGCAGAAATACACAAAAAGGATAATACTTCATGATTAAGTAGGGTTTATTCCAGCAATGCAAGACTGGTTGAGCATTCATATAAAAGCCCTATTATCATTTTAATAAATTCAATACCTATGCAAGAAAAAAATCTTTCAGCAACCCAAGAATAGAAGGAAACTTCCTCAACATGATAAAGGCCATGTATGAAAATCCTACACCTAACATGATTGAGAAGAAGGCAAGGATATGTATTCTCACAATAAAGCAAGATAAATAAAAGGCAAACAGGTTGGAAAGGAAAAGGTAAAACTGTTTTTATTTACAGTGAGCATAATCTTGAATGCAAAAAATTATAAGGCATCCACACAAAAAGCTACATGAAATAGTGAGAGATAATTTTAAGAAAATATGTGCAAAACCTGCATAGTGACAACAAAAAAACAAAAATTTAAGACCACCTAAATAAAGGAGACATTTAATGTATTTATTCTTGGGTTAAAACACTCAATATGACTAAGATAAGATGTTTCTTCTCCCCAAACTGAGCTAAAGATTCAGTGCAACCCCAATTAAAATCACAGGTTCTTTGTAGAAACAGATAAACTAATCTTAAAATTTATATAAAAATGCAAAGAAACAAGAATAACAACTTACAAAATAACAAATTTGGAGGACTTATGCTATCTGATTTCAAGACTTCCTATAGACCTAAGTAATCAAGATAGGGTGATATTCATGCAAGAACAGAAATACAATGGAACATAATACAGTCCAGAAATAGACATATACATGTAAAAAATGTATTGGGTTGTCCAAAAAGTTCATCTGTTTTTTTTTCATATGATGGCTCTAGTTGTCTTAGTTGTCTTAATTTCATTCAAAACAATTTTGTTAGATTGTATTGAGACAGCTGTCATATCAGCATGCATTAAAAAAACTTAACATTTTTGTAAAGCCATTTTAATATTGAAGATTGGAAGAAAATATACAACATTTTCAGCATATTATGCTTTATTATTTCAAGAAAGATAAAAATGCAACTGAAACACAAAGAAAGATTTGTGCCGTATTTGGAAAAGATGCTATGACTGATCAAATGTATCAAAAGTAGTTTGCAAAGTTTCTTGCTCCTACTGACATTCTGGTGAAATAATCCATTGCTGTGCAGCTGTCTTATGCAATAGAAGATGTTTAGCAGCACCCCTGGCCCTCTACCCACTGAAAGCCAATAGCAGAGATGGCCGACATACTCAAAATATCCAAATCAGCCCGGCTGGTGTGGCTCAGTGGATTGAGCGCGGGCTGGGAACCAGAGGGTCCCGGTTCGATTCCCAGTCGGGGCACATGCCTAGGTTGCGGGCCGGGTCCCCAGTGAGGGCCATGTGAGAGGCAACCATACATTGTTCTTTCTCCCTCCCTTCTCCTCTCTCTGAAAATAAATAAATAAAATCTTAAAAAAAAAAAATCCAAATCAATAAACTTATTGGTGAAAATGAAAAATGCGCCTTTTATTTTACAGAAAAAACTAAACAGACTTTCTGGCCAACCCAATAACAAGTATTTAATCATTGCTGCAACTGGATGGATTGAAATAAAATATAACGAGTGAGAATTCTGTTGAAGTGAAATAAATCCTACAAATTTGTCTACAAATTATTCTACTTGGGATGCATCAGAATGAATGAATCTCAAATAGAATAAAGAGTTTAGTGTGACATCTAGATATCACACTAAAACTGCAGAAACCAAAGGAAAAAAAAAAGATGGATCATCATTAAAAAAAGACAAAAGACTGATAGCATACTTCTCATCAGCAACAATGGAAATCAGCAGACAATAGAAAGACATCTTCCAAGCAATAAAAACAGCAAATTGTATAGCCAGAATTCTAAATCCAGCAGAAATATCTTTAAAGATCAAATAAGATGCACTAGGTGAAAGAGAAACTGTCACACTGAATAATAAAATTCAACAATATTATGTTATGTTGCCATTTAATTTTTTTTTTCAGGTTCACTAGTTCATTTAGTTTTAGTTTTAGAGTTTATGTTTTTATTTTGGTATAAACTTATTTTTAAATATCTGAAATATTTGTATGGTTCAAAAGTCAAAAAACTATATTAAAAAAAGTTTGCCAGATTTCATTTCTGTCTCTATCTTTCTACCCCCATTTCATTCCCTCTATCACTTTCCTTATAACCATTTTCATTAAACTATGTTAATCCTTCCAGTAACTTCTTTCTTTTTCTCTCCCAGAAGTTCTTTTTGTGAAAATATTTACAGTTTTCATGCACAAAGAACAGCAAACTACATACACAGTGCTGTAGCTTGCTTTTGTTAACAGTATAGCCTGGCAATCACTCCTTATCAGTAAATGCCATTTCCAATCTTTTGCTATTACAAATGATAACAATGAAAAACATTAATTACACATTGCTCTACAGTCATGGCAGCTGTATCCTTAAAACAGGTTGCTAAGAAGTAGGTCTGTGGGTTAAAGGATAAAAGGATCTGCAATTTTTAAAGAAATTGCCAAATGTATCCTCTATTAGAAATGTATGACAACCTAGTTCCTCAGAGCCTCATAAATAGATTATATTAAAACAAACTTGGATTTTTGCCTGATAAGCAAAAAATAGTTATCTTGTTACCGTTTTCATTTGTATATTCCTTATTAAGGATTAACATGATTTCGTGAGGGCTATTGCAGCTATATTAGGTATACTTTCAGGACTTTATTTTCCTTTTAAAAAATACTGCAAAGCAATTTTAAACTGCATTCATTAGAATTTATTATTAAGAATATTGGTAGTATTATTATAAAAGTAATAAATTTTCTGTAGATAAAGGAAATAATTTAAATCAGTGGTCAAGGTAAACATTAATTGTGTTAATGTTATTAGAGCAAAGATTATCGGGAGAATAGAGAAAGAAGTGCAATGTGAAATCAAAGAAGTAAAACTCCTGAAGTGTAAAATTGACTTAGAAATATCAATATGCACAAATGAATTTTTAAAAATAGTTCTGTCCAGTTTCAAAAGTCTTAGAAGTGATCATATCTCAGGAGCATCCTGGTTATCTGTTTCTAAATACCATTACCTCACTAAAGGAAAAATATCGTTGATTCCAAGGCTGTGGCAGATTTTTTTTTAACCTGAGGTACATGGTAAAACTGCCTTCTAGCACAAAATAGGCAAAGAAATAGTTAAAGAGAAAGAGTAGTATCAAATTGAGACAATTTAAATAGCAAAAGGAATAATGACTTAAGTGCATTCAATATTAAAAAAAATCTGATACTCATCAAAACAAATCCTTTGCCAAAGATGGCAGTGACAATGACCCTACTCTGCATCTCTGAAAACTAATTTAAAAGAATTACACATTTATCCTGCAATTACATTAGAAACTAGTATTGCCCTGACTGGTGTGGCTCAGTTGGGCATCATGCTGCGGAGCGAGGCGTAGTTGGTTCCATTCCTAGTCAGGGCACATGCCTATGCTGCGGGTTTGTCCCCCAGTTGGGTTGCACAGTACAGTTGGGGTGAATGCAGGACGCAGCCAATTGGTGTTTCTGTCTAACATTGATGTTTGTCTCTTTGTCCCTCCCTTTCCCACTCTCTAAAATAAATAAAAATCTTAAAAAAAAAAAAAAAAGAAAAGAAAAGAAAAGAAACTAGGATAGCAGCAAAAATGTCAGCAAAGGATATCCTTTTTTTAAAAATGGCAGCTTCAGAGGTTAGTCCCTCCACCAATACAACCACTAAGTTGGGGGGGAGGATAACATCAAAATATACTATTTCAGAATTCTGAAACTTGCTAAGACATTTACAGCAACCAGAGAAATGCTAAATGACAGGACAGTTTGCTGAACTTTGGTAAGAGAGCTCCTTGTATGAACCAGCTACCATGCCCAATGTTTTCTTTAAAGATTTATTTTTCAGAGAGGGGAAGGGACAGAGAAAGGAGAAAAACATCAATGTGCCAGAGAAACACTGATTGGTTGCTTCTCACATACCCACAACTGGGGATCTGACCTGCAGCCCAGGCATGTGCCCTGACCAGGAACTGAACCAGTGACCTTTTGGCTGGCAGGCCAGCGCTCAACTTAGTGAGCCCCCTGCTACAATGTGGCGACAGCAGCCCACGTTCCTAAAGGGCTGGCTGGTGTCAGGGTGGACAGTAAAGACCTTGACTCTAAAATTTGGGGATTGTGTTATTTAGTTAGAATGGGGGTTCCCTGAGGGCCAGCTGAGATGCTTGGCTTTATTCAGTTTCCTCCAGCAGCAGCTTTTCTGGTGACATGTATCAGAACATTTAAAGAGGCACAGACACTTTTCTTTTTCAATCTACACATTTAGAGAGACCTGAGATGTTACAGGCCGAATGCCAAGATAGCATGTCAGTAATACGCACAAGGAAGGCTTTGCAAAAATAGTTTGGAAAAGTCACTGCACAACAAGCTAAAGACCTCAGCAAGCAATGAAATCAACCCCTGAGGAAAAATACTCAAAATGCCCAGTTCCTAAGAAAAAATTGCAAAGCCTAAAAAGAAACCAGGAAATATGGCTCATTAATAGAAAAAGAATGACAGAATGCAGATTTTAAACAGGAAGAAGAATCAGCAAACCTGAAGATAAGGCAGTTGAAATTACCAGTTTGAGAAGAAAAAACAAAGAATAATGAAATATGAACAGAACCTGAGAGGCTTATGGGATGCCACCAAACATACCAGGAGAAGTAGAGAAAGGGGCAGAAAAACATTTGAAGAAATAATGGTTTCCTAAATTTGATGAAAGTCATGGATCTACACATCTAATAAGCTCAACAAACTTGGGAGCAAGATAAACTGAGATTTTATTTTTTTTAAAAGATTTTATTTATTTTTAGACAGAGGGGAAGGGTGGGAGACAGAGAGAGAGAGAAACATCAATGTGTGGTTGCCTCTCTCACACCCCCTACTGGAGACCTGGCCTGCAACCCAGGCACATGCCCTGACTGGGAACTGAACCAGCGACCCTTTGGTTCACAGGCTGGCACTCAGTCCACTAGGCCACAACAGCCAGGGCAGATTTTATTACTGTGGTAACTCTAGAACTCAAATCTTGGGGATTGCTGTTTTTGCTTGTTGATGGTTACATAAGTTCATTTGTTACTTTGCCAAATTATTTTCCAAAGTGTATATGTATTCCTTGTTGAGTATGGTCACTTGAGCTTCAGTTCCATGCTATCTATCTGGTGGCCAGAAAGTAACCTGACAAAGATTTTCTTAAATGTCTGGCTTCAGAAGGAAGGAAGGTAGTCTCTTTAAATCTTGGCAAGGTCAGCATTCAAGCCTCAGGCATCCCTCAGAACAACCAAAACACGCAACGCCATTTTTGGAGCCCTCTTACCAAAAATGCAGCAGCCTCTTCTTTAAGCAAGCACCCTCTGGTTCTTCTAAGTGTTTGATCAAAGTACAGAGTCTGAAATAGTCAGTTCTGGTCATTTTTTCCAGTTAATTGGTTGTTTCAGTAAAGGGACTCTGCCATTTTGAATGATGTCATCTAACTTCATCAAAGTTTAAAACTACTGTACAT
>PVJI01013233.1:0-48506 GCA_004026765.1 Micronycteris hirsuta
TGTCTCAGTGTGAGATTTATACACGCATTGGTTACGGTCACCCTGGGTTTCAGCTGGGACGAATCCCCCACGACACCAAATAACATATATATGAAACTTGCTGTAGTTAAATAGATTTTTATTTTTTTATTTCTGGTCTTTTCCTCAGTTTTCTAGTTTTTGCATTATTGTTTCTATTTTAGAAAGTGTATTGTGTCATATACAGATTATGAAGGAAATTCGCTTAAAGAATAATACAAGCCTGTTCAGTGTGGGAAGATAGAGAATTTGTTCTACTACTTTGCTTTTCAGTGATTTCAATTTTTTAAGCAATGAGAATAGTATAAATTTTATTAACAAAAATATATGCTCATTTTTGTGTATGGGGGGAGCTGCTAGGGGGTATGGAAGGATTGAGCAAAAAAGAAAAAGAATAAGAAAAGGAATTCACGGACAGACAACAGTGTAATCCCGGGGGTGTGGGGTGGGGCAAAGTGAGGAGGGTGAATGGTGATGGGTGGAGACTTGACTTGGGGTGGTGAACACACAGTACAGACGGTGTACGGACGGTGTGTTGTAGATTGTGCACCTGAAACCTGTATTGTCTTGTTCAATAGTGTCCCCTCAATAAAAGGAAAAAAGAAAAGATTAGGACACAGACTTCACAGATGGGGGACAAACACATGAGGACACAGTGAGAAGGCAACCATCTGCACACCGATGAGATGCCTCAGAAGACACCAATTTTTCCAACATCATGATTGTTTTACCTGTAGCCTCCAGAATTATGAGAAAATGCATTTCTATTGTTTAAGCATATGTATAGGGGGGGGTGTGTGTGTGTGTGTGTGTGTGTGTGTGTGTGTGTATATATATATATATGCTTAAAATTTTAAAATAGTCTTGGAAACAAATGTTTAATGTATACCTTTTTATCTTCTGCTAAACCCACCTGGGTTATAAGCATAATGTCAAGCAATATTAAATTCTTTAAAAGCAGTATTAAAATACAAATTTAGTTACTATGTCACTGAATTAACCTCTGTTTTGATGTTTACTATCATCAACTCTTAGGGACTCACACCCAAGTGACCCAGAGAGTGGTTTTTCCTTTATGAAAAAAAACTTTGAACTTCCTGACCTTAACTAGAAAAGAAATGAAATATCTGAAACTAAACAGATGCTTGCCAAGAAAAATATTTCCTAACCAATTGTCAGGCAGAGTGATGTGGAGGAAAAAAATCCAAAACACTAAAGAAGAGTAGGTGGGAGAGAATATATTTGCATATGAATAGATGGGAATTTCCATTAAGCTTAGAGACCTCAGTGTTTCCCACAGCACAAGAAATTCCTAAACAAGGTCTTTATTTCATTAAATAGCCCATAGCTTACATTTTACCACTCAAGACATCTGCTACTGTGAAAAATTTTGATTTTTTTTGTTATTTTGTGTGTGATTTTTTTTGTTTCCATTTACTTTTTGGAAAATAATTTAAAAAAAGGATTATATACTTGGAGTTTTATGTATTTATTGTTTAAAAGAAAACATGTATTAATAAATGCAGCAGTTAAAATTGTAGTTAGCTGTTAAGAAGGTACTTTTATTGTGGGTCCATTAATGCCATGAATTAGTAATTTATATTAGAATTTGTAGTGAGTTTATTACTGATATATCTGTACTTAACAATATGGAATATAATATCCATTCTCTAGCTAGATATGTGTGTGTATATATGTAATATATATCTATATATCTATATATAGATATATATTTGTGGTAAATGCATAGGGACTCTTTTTTTTAAAGAGAAAGTGAGTTTTGAGGATTATTTTAAGGCAAGATGTGCTTTGTAAGAAGCATGGGATAAACTTAGTCTATAATAACATGGAAATTTGAGATAGAGGAATTTTTAAAAAGATAGCAAGTGATATATAGCCTTCTATACATTGATTTCCTGGTTTGTACAATGAGCCTTCACAAGGAGAAGAGCTGGAGCATGAACTGAATAGTGTTCCTGGAGCTTATTGTCTATTTTTACAGATTCATAAATTTCTGAGAGATAGTTTATCCTGAGTATAAATTTGTGCTTTTTCATAGTTCTCTAGGTTTACAAATTGGTTATCTGACAGCTTCTTGCTCTCATGAAATAACATATTTCCCTTCCCAAATGAATAGGCAGAGGGGCTTTTTTTTTTTGAAATTGACATAATTAAAGATTGTTGTTGCTAGGAAATTAATTTTAAAGCAATCTCCATTTAACTTTTTTGACAATTGGTGAATTTTTAAATAAGTGAAATTTAGACAAACAGGTTAATTGATAACCATGATTTTTTTTTCTTCTTCACAACCTATTTCTGCCATTTTTACTATATTGTTAGGGAGATAAAATGCTCTAAATTTGTAAAATATTTTTAAGTCTTCTATTTCCATATTCTTTTTTGTAAAATGTATCAGTAAAAACGTCCTGCATTGTTCTGTTGGTGGGGCCATGGTATTTATTGTTCAAAAGAAAACCTATGTCAATATGTGCAAGAATTAAATTTTTACAGGTGTTGTTAAAAAAAAGGCAAAATTAGCAGAATCAGTTTAGTAAATTAAAATTTTAATAACTGAGTCACATAATTCAGGGACTGTTTGGGGTTTTTTCTAATAGTGTGTGTCAGTCCAGACATGGAATTCAAAGATCCAGGTTAGACGAGATCTTTTTGAGACAATAGCATCCGATCACATGTAACTGTGCTTGAATAAAAGGAACAGGAGAGGATATGGAAAAAGGAGAACCTAAAAAGTGGGGAAATACTGTCCATGGAAAAAGAAAAAAGGACAAAACTGGAATATTATGGTAGAAGTAGTAACGTAGGTACATATTTAGAATTTAGAAAATATTAATTTGAGTATATTTAACATTCAGAGATAATTTATTTACCCACATTTATAATAAGTATTAAAACACACTGTATTAAATATTTACCAGTGTAGGGAAATGTGTTTTACAAAGGAATTATATAAAAACTGATGTAGCCATCTGAGAGGTTATAATTTGGGGCTAACAACATGGTTAAAAAATACTGCAAGTAATGAATAATTATAGGCTAAGATCAGAGTAGTGACAGGGAAATCAGTTATGAGAGTTAAGTACTAAAGATATTTAGTACAAAATTAGTGCAAAATTATATAGCATTTTGATTAAGAATGGGGACTTTGGAGTCAAACTCCTTACATTTCAAATACCGGCTTCACCACTGAGAATTCATCACTGGGAATTGTGTGACATTGCACAGCTCCTTGCACCTCACTCCCTCATCTGAAAAATGAGGATGATAATAATTAGGCACCAGCTGAAATGTGTATGCATTGGATATGCATGTAGTTTTATATGAATATGTCTTTGTGATTGTGTTATTGTGTATCTGTGTAATTGTGTAAGTGACTGTGTACGTGATTCTGTACAAGTAAGTACTTGCGTATGTGATGGTGGACTGTAATTGTGTATATGCCTCTATGCGTGCATGTGAAGCTACATGTGATTATATGTACATGGATTTATATGTATGCATATGTGATTGAGTGTATGTATATATGATTGAGTACATGCATGTGATTTTATTCCTATGTATACACATACACATTATAGGTCCACTGTGGAAGTAAATAATAACTATAAATGATAATTGCATTGAAAGACAGGAAAGAAAAGGAGAAGGACAAGGAATGACTTTCCCAAGTTATAAATGTTCCCATATTTTCACTGTAGAGCAAGTCGTGTGAAGTATCACCACTTTATTTGTGTTCAGAAAGATGAGAACTAGCTAGGAATATTAATGGTGTGGGAATAATTTAGTAGCTACTAAAAGGAAGACAAAGGGCATAGGTAATACCTCAAGGGGAGGTAAATGGTTGTGTCACATATAAGCCACTCTTAAATCTATCAATAAGAAAATTATTTAGATCTCTCTAAAAATTTTCCTTGATTTGATTGTAGGTCCTTGATCTGACTTTGTAATGTGATGTTTAAAGGGTAGAATTTTTCTCCATCCTCCTAATATGTTTCTTTGGGTCCATATGATCATGTTCCAAAAACAGTTAAGTTGTATGGATCTACTATAAAGTTTCTGAATTTTTTCAGTGGTGCTTTAGAGTTTTATTTATCTATCTTTATTTGCATTTTTTCTTCTGATACCCCACTAGAATTTAGCATATTTTAGGAGCCAGATTATGTGAGTTTATTCTGCTGGATTGTGAGCTTTAGAGTTGACCTTGGACAGTGTTCATTAGATGTTTGCACAAGAAGAATTTATGTCACTAGAAGAAGGGTAAACACACAAGTTAAATATGCCAAGGATGGTGCATGGTTGGTAACTATACTTTTTCTGTTTGCTGCTAACTTTGCATATTAAATATTATCTAGATTCTGGATGCAGAAACATGATCCATCAATATGTCAAACTTGTTTTTATGAAAAAATTTTCTGTTATCCTATTCTAATGCAAATTACAGGATAAATCCTCTTCCCATAGAAAACCTGTAAAGAGGTTCAAATAAATTCAATAGGTTTATTTACAAAGACAATCACTGAAAGGAGTTATAATAATTACAGTTATATTTACTAAATTTGTATATTTCTAAAAAACGTTCAGTCCTTTGACCAATTAGCTAACATACTTGTCTCTGATAGGTAGTATTCTTTTAATCTTATACATGAAACAAAGATTTGTAGTTATTTAAACATCTTTCTTTTTTATTTTTTTAAAGAATACAAAATATTTCTGAAAATTACCTGGGATCCATATCATTTTCACGAAATCTGGAAAATTTGAAACATTAACAGTTTCATGTTATAACTGTTAAGCACGAATGAGTGACTTGCTCAAGGTTACACAGTGAATCAGTAGGAGAATTAGTGATTTGAATTGGCAAACTAAATAAATTCTTAGTTACATTTTTTTTTCCTGGTAAAATTGGTGACTAAAAAGAGTTCACTCAGATATACTTAGCATAGCTTGTACCAAATTTAACTTTGTTTTTCCTTTATAGTTGTATGCAAATATGGAATAATATTGCCTAGAGATTTCAGAACCATCTAGTGATTTTAATTGAATTTTTAATCTTTAATCTTCATGTATCCAGAAAAACATATTTCTTATAACATTTACCAGAGACGGCAGAATAAAAGTCAAGTTCTAATTCATTAATTTCAAAGGCATCAGTGGTGTCCTCTGAAATATTTAAGAAGATATATTAGCCTCTTCTATTTTAGACAGAGTCCACTTCTAACCACCATTACAATGGAAGCTCACCTAAAGAAGTGTTCCTTATATTGCTTTACATAATCTATCTAGAAGGTTGAAAGTTCAGACTGATATGCATAAAATGAATCAAGGGTAATTCAATACACAAATCACTTAGTACCATTGTCTGTCGTTGTAATTTCCTTAGATTCTTATCATTAATGTCAGGGAGTATTAAATGAGCATTGAATGTCAGACTCCAGAGGTATAAAGAACATGAAAGGCAGGGCTTCCCCTAAGTGGGCTTATGATTTATTTAGAGAATGAAAAGATGTATTTGAAAATATAGCTCACGTAATGAGCCAGGATGTGCTAAGTACTAAATAAGTGGTAGAGACAATGAAGGTCACTGGAATTTAGTAGTGTGAGGTTAAGATAAATGGTAGTAATTGGGGAAAGTTTCATTTCAAAAGTAGAAATAAGTTGGTCCTCAAAGGAAAGGATGACCTACAGAAGAACTGACAAGTAGTTTTCAATTTGATTGAGAATTCCATTTAATAAGTAGTGGTTTTCCAAACCAACGTTAAAGATTTTGAGACTAACTCGATCACTATATCAAAATATTACCTTTATTGGTAGGAAAATTAGATAAGGAATATATCTCTTATTTGAGGCCAAACTATGATTTCTTACGATTTTTTTCCCTTAAAAAATAAACCCTGGGACTCGCCTATGGAGAGATGTGAGTTTATAGACAGATCCTTTTCTAGCCAGTTGCTTGGAGAGCTAAGGATATTATACAACCCACTGAGGTAGAATAGAGAAATCCAGACGGAGCAAGAGTAGAAACAGACCATGCTCTATTTTAACTGACCTGAGAGGGCAAACGTGGGAGATGAATGTGCTGCCATGAACAGGCAGTGCCCTCTAGCTTACTATCCCAACCTCAGAGTCATTCCTCTAGAACGGGAAGGAGTAAACAAGGAGGTTGGAAAAAATTACCATATTTTCCTATCGTATTCAGTTCTCATGCTATTTCCCAGCCTACATAGGAATGTAGAGAGAAGAATAAGTTACATCATATTTGCCACGGGTGTAGGTGAGGGATTGGGCTGTATCTGCTGCTATTCCATACCTAGATACGACCATGAGGACATTCTAATCAGGATTAATAGTGAGAGAGAAAAGCTGGAGGCAGTGACAGATGATTTAAATGGTTACCAGATGAAATATTAACTATTTGTGCCTTTATGATGAGGTCAGTACAGGGGATACTGGAGGATATTTAGAAACACGCTTTTGTAATTCCCTTCCCGCTCACAAAGGCCTCAGAGCTTCTCTCATTCTTCGTTCTCTTCTCTTCCTTTTCCATCTGAGACAGCACTAGCAAATTGGGCACTTCTAGTTTTTGTCAGGTAGAGGGGCCTGTTTCCCACAGGATGATTTTCCTTTGGCCGATGAAGCTTGTCCTGAATTGTTCCAGACAATTGTTTGTACATAGCATTTTCTGTTTGTGAAGTGGTCAAGTGTCCAGAAGTTTCAAATGTAGAAATGTAAGTTTGGGAAGAGGGGTAAATAAGTCATAAGTTCACACCAAAGTTGTTTTAATAATTCTCATTACCTTTTTGTTTCCTGTGTACTTTCTCTGTATTACAATTGTTTATTAGGCCATAACCATGTTGAAGGCACCTGGTAGAAATTCTGGCTCATGATAGGTTCTTAGTTAAATGCTGAGATATTTTCTTGGGGCAGGAAATCTGGGTCAGTTTATGTATGATTGCAACTAGGAGGATGCATATATGCAGTCCTGAACAGTGTTGGGATGATGGGCAATGGGAGGGTAACGACTGTTACCCTGTTAAGTTTTTGCAAGTGTATGCTTTTACATGATTATGGCCCGGGTATAAATTACGACTACAACATTGAAAATCTGAGACCTTACACAAATCATCAAATCTCCGTAAACCTCAATCTACTCACCTGTGTATTAGGATAACACATTCCACCTTGTCTACCTTACAGAGTTCTATGAAGCTAAAATGTAACACTGAAAAATTAGAATGTGCTTTAAAAATCTTCATAACTTTTATAACATTTCTGAGAGAAGTAAAGTGGGCTATAGGATCATTCATTACTTAATCCCCAATTAAGAAAACCCTTTCCCTGTAGGAACTTTATTAAACTCCGATCTGTATTTACCTGAGAACAGTCCAAACATCACACAGCCAGTGAGCTCTCTGGCAACACTGGCTGATGATACAACTTGGAAACTGTTGTCTGTGATCCTGGCAAGCATACAATAAAAAAAAAAAAAAGCAAGGTTATGGGGGCCAGTCTTCTTTCATGTCTCTCATTGACTATTAATATGTGCAGAAGTATTACAAAATTGGAGTTTGTTTTGGTAGCTTATATTTTCTTTTTTTTTAAGATATTATTTATTTATTTATAGAGAGAGGGGAAAGGAGGAAGAAAGAGAGGGAGAGAAACATCAATGTGTGGTTGCCACTCGCACACCTCCCACTGGGGACCTGGCCCACAACCCTAGCTGGGAATCAAACCAGCAACCCTTTGGTTTGCAGGCCCGCACTCAATCCACTGAGCAAATCCAACCAGGGCTTATGTTTTCTTAACTAGAGAAAAATGTTTGAGTTTTATGAGTATTAATCTTAGAGAGAAGCTTTTACTGGTTACATATCAACGTTTGATAGCCTTAGAAGATAAAATTATGTAAGAAGTTAGATGTTGGTGTGGAAATGGAAAATATAGCTCATTAACATATTTCATAGCATACTTGCCACTATCCGTGTTGATGGTATTAAGTGTCAGTATATCAACCTAGGATTGCTTTAAACCACAAGCTTTGTATTCTCTTAATAGCTAGCCCTTATTCACACCTCTATTTTTAGCAGATGTTTATTATTGAAGTGTAAAAAACCATAACACAGTCATCATCTTAAGTACAGCTCAAACATGCATTGCTATGAAAACACACACTCTCTACCATTGTATACTTTGGACACTGAAACACTGACTTTGGAACAGATTGATAATTGGCATTGGATTGCCCTCTCAAAGAATTATTTTGCAACTAAATAAGATAATGTTGATTGTGTTGTATAAACACAGCAGGCTCCTAAAATCTTGGTTTTGTTTTGTATTAAAATATTTGTCAGTAACTTGACTAATAAACATATTTTTAAAAGTGTTAATAGTTAATCAGTATAATAATCTGTCAAACATATTTATTTTAAACACAGATACACAACATACATACATATTGGTCAGTGTAAAATGCTACACTGTAAATGTTTTTTAAAAGGAAAATTACAAAGGCACAAATACTCTGTCTTTTGGAACTTGGGAAATGAACCTTTTCGCAGACCTACTTTTGTATCTTTATCAGAAAATATTTTTTAAAAAGATCTATTTTCCCCTAAACTCTGTTAATTTTAACACTTTACTTTCCAGGTCCATTTGTCACCCAGTCGTTATTGTAAGTGGCAGCAGCTACTCCTTGGCTTTCCTTGGCCTCCAAAGACCAGTGCACAGATGACCTTAATATCTTTCCTGGCTTGCTAGAGATTAAAGAAGCAAAGGCACCACACTAATGAATATGGACCAAAGGACTCTATTTAGTAGATTCTGGTTGTTTTGCAGAAGCCATACAACTGTGAAGAGGGGTGAGGATCACCATTACAGAGAACCAGCTCTTTGTTGTATCCGGAAGGCAAAATGTTGAGACTTAAAAGATGCAACAATGGTAAAAAGAGTGAGATGCTGAGCAATACCTTCGCATCTTCAGAAGTCACCATCACCCTAGATCTAACTCTGCCTTACACATGACTATATTGTCGCACGTATTCTGAAAAGTAATAAATGCTCTCAAGTTGAAGCAGTAACTGTTAGGATTGTTACTAGTATTTTGGGCAAATGTATACAAGGCCAAGTTGAACCCCCATATTTGGTGAGAATGAAGTTAGTCACAGGTGAGGGCCTAAGTTTTTGTAGCTGGGTAGCAGATAGGAGGAGCCAGGATCAAAATCATCCAGTTTATAAAATCATTGTGATGTTTCTTGTGAACGCACGTGGTACACACATATTACTATAAAAGTAAAATATTTTTTCATGTTTTTTTAAGGCAGAATTTTAACTCATTGAGGATGTATTTGCAGAGAAGTTGGTACAGAGTTAGTAATAATATCCAAATAATCAAAATATTAGCATTGCAAAGATTGGATTTATTAGTAATATTCTCTCTCCAATTAAATGTGATTGCATATTAACATCGTTCTTTACATGGCTGGGTTGGTTCTTGGGAAACTATAATTTATTTTATATTTTATTTGACTAATTGTTGGTTTCCCCTTAGAAATATTTTCTTATAACTTAATCTCTGTCATTTAATGATGATAATTAATCTATTTTATATAAAATCACAAAACACTTATTGCAGTTTTATTATTGCCATTGTTAATACTATTACTAGAGCTAATAAGATCTATCTGAAATCTACATGAGACCGTACATATTAAATCTACTGAAAAATTGATTATTTAATATTAGTGTCAATTGACTTGATAAATTAATTTCAGAGATATATCGCATTTTAATCTGGGTAACAAGTTTCTAAGACTGCTGAGGAAAGGTTTTATTTCAAAAGCCACATAATTAAGTCCAGCCACATAGATTCATACGAATCCACAGTTTACTAAAAGGTCATTGTTCTCCTAAGAATACAAAATAAGGTATAACATCACCAGCACAGGAATATCTGAGCCTGGTTAGCCTCAAACAAATGGGGAATGTTATTCGGTCACTGTGATATTAAAAGACCATGATGTCATTTCAGGCCTATGTAGATAGAGGCAAGACGGGGGAAAGGCTGAGTCATGCTGAAAAACGAAAATCCTAAATAAAAAGGCATGGCTCTAAAGCAGTGACCAGGAAATTACTTTCTGAGTCAGATGCTCTAGGGCAATAGTCTTCCTTTAACAAATATTGTTTAAGGCAGCGAAATCTGTTTGCCATCATTTCTTTCCTCCTAGGTGATTAAATGCAGAAGAAAAAGTCTTTTGATAGTCACAGAAGGTATTTACTGGAAGTATATTCAATCACTATAAACATTATTTTTACAGCAAGACTAGTAAAAGATACTATGGGGGATCTCATAAAACATTTTTAAAAAGAAAAAAATGATACTACCGTATCTTTTTACGAGAGTTTCAGAGTGATCTGTATGCAGCTGTTTCCTCCAAGCACTGCCTGACATTGCAAGCTCTCGTTTTGGAGCCAGATGGCGTAAAATTCAGTTCCCAAATGGGAGAGATTTCATAGGCTAAAGAACAGGTTCAGGGATTGTGTTCTTTTGTAGCTGAAGATGGCTTGTGATATTTCTCTCTATATTTTCATCTATAAAATGAGCAAATCTATTGTAAAATCAATACTAAATAATTATAAAGCATTTTATCACCTATGCATTTTAAGAACAGGAATAAACAGGGCCACTTCCATGATATGTTTCCCAAATTGAATTTCTTTTCCTGTCTCTTCCTTTTGAAAATTTGACATAAGTCATTCTGTAGAAAAATACTATCACAGTCAGTTCTCTGGGGTATGCAAAGAGAAGTTTCAAGTTGTAGTTTGAAACAGAAAAAATAGACCCAAATTCTCAAGGTTAGAATGGCCTTATCTGGAAAAAGGGTGGGGTGCTACAAAAGGTGAGAAATGCTATGGGACCAAACAGCTACTGTAAGCCCTGGTGTGAGTGAGGAAAGCATTCTCTTGTGTGGAGCTGGAATCCTTTATCCTTAACCCTTATGTTGGTCTTTTTTTTTTTTTTTGGTTGTGACATATTTACCTTGGCCTCTTTTTTCTTAACTCTCTCTCCCCCGTACTCCTTCATCTCTCCTATCATTTCTCAGTCCAGGGCAGGAGATGCCTCTTTGAACCTTCAACTTTCCTTTAAGGATGTAGACTCACAAAGCACAAAGATAGAGACTAAAGATTATTTCTTATTTCAGGCCTGTCAAATCACTTCTTTGAGGCAATAAATGTAAAATTGTCTAAATCAGCGCCGCCCCCCCCCACCCCCCGCCAACATTGTCTGCACCAAAGAATCATCTGTTGAAGTTTTTGGGGAAAAAAAAATCAGTGTGTAAGCCTCACCTCCAGAAGTACATTGCAGACAAGAGTATCTTTTTAAATATATTTTATTGATTATGCTATTACAATTGTCCCATTATTTTCTCCCCTTTACTACCCTCCACCTTATACCCCCTCCCACCATCATTCCGCCACCTTAGTTCATGTCCATGGGTCATACATATAAGTTCTTTGGCTTCTCCATTTCCCATGCTGTTCTTAACCTCCCCCTGTCTATTTTGTACCTACCATTTATGCTTCTTATTCCATGTACCTTTTCCCCCATTCTCTCCTCTCCACCTCCCCACTGATAACCCTCCATGTGATCTCTATTTCTGTGAGTCTGTTCCTGTTTCAGTTGTTTGCTTAGTTCATTTTTATTTTTGTTTTTTGAGGTTCGGTTTTTGATAGTTGTGAGTTTGTTGTCATTTTACTGTTTGTATTTTTGATCTTCTTTTTCTTAGATAAGTCCCTTTAACATTTCATATAATAAAGGCTTGGTGATAATGAACTCCTTTAACTTGACCTTATCTGGGAAGCACTTTATCTGCTCTTCCATTCTAAATGACAGCTTTGCTGGATAGAGTAATCTTGGATGGAGGTCCTTGCCTTTCATGACTTGGGATACTTCTTTCCAGCCCCTTCTTGCTTTTAAGGTTTCTTTTGAGAAATCTGCTGATAGTCTTATGGGAACCCCTTTGTAGGTAACTGTCCCCCTTTCTCTTGTTGCTTTTAAGATTCTCTTCTTATCTTTCATCTTGGGTAATGTAATTATGGTATACCTTGGTGTGTGCTTCTTTGGGTCCAATGTCTTTGGGACTCTATGAACTTCCTGGATTTCCTGGAAGTCTATTTCCTTTTCCAGATTGGGGAAATTCTCTTTCATCGTGTTTTCAAATAGATTTTCAATTTCTTGTTCTTTCTCTTCTCCTTTTGACACCCCTATGATTCAGATGTTAGAACATTTAAAGTTGTCTAGGAGGTTTCTAATCCTCTCCTCATTTTGTTGAATTCTTGTTTCTTTATTTTGTTCTGGTTGAATGCTTATTTTTTCCTTTTGTTCCATGCCAAGATCTGCACAGGGAGGAGGTTCCTGAAGGGGGACAACGGGAGACTGAGGAAGACACAGACACAGACACTTTAGGGAAAAGTGGGGACCAGGTGGGACAACATCCTCTGATGGAGAGACAATGACCCTGAACATGGTCTCTGTGTTTATTTTTAAAGGGTAGTTGGATGAAGCTCAAGGACATTTCACAAACTCAGGGAAAAATTGCAGACATAATTGTTTCATTTCCCAGGCTAAATAAATGATACATGTTGCTTATACAAGGTCACCGGTGCATACAGTTAAGCTTGTGATTAACTATTTTTACGATCTCCTTCTTAACCCCTGCGGGTTCTGGCTGTAAGTCGCCAGCCTTCACTGTCGTCTACAGCTCCAAACCATTGATATGAATCCTGGTTTCTTTCCTTTCACTGTTGCTTTTCTGTACATTTTCCTTTATTTCATTTTTCATAGCCTTCATTTTTTCTCTTTTTGTGTGACCATACTCAACTATTTCTGTGAGCATCCCAATTACCAGTGTTTTGAACTCTGCATCTGATAGGTTGGCTATCTCTTGATCGCTTAGTTGTATTTTTTTCTGGTGCTTTGATCTTTTTCTCATTTGGGCCATATTTTTTTTTTTTGTCTCTGCATACTTGTTACATAGTAAGGGGTGGAGCCTTAGGTATTCACCAAGGACAGGCAACCTATGTCTCTGCACTGTGGCACTGTATGTGAGAGAGGGGTCTGAGAGGGAACAATCCCACTTGCTCAGCTTTCTGTTGGCTTTCAGTCTTTTCCTCCTCTACACACAAGCAATTTGGGCCCTTATGTGCTGATTCCTAGGTGGGTGGATGGGTTTGTGTACATTGTAGGACCCTATGGGTCTCTCCAATGAACTCTCCTGTGGGGCTAGAAGTTTCTCCTGCTTCCTCAACCCCCACAGCTTTTTTCAGTCAGAGGTTTTGAGGCTTTATTTCCCCATGCTGGGACCCCGAGTTATGCAGTCTATCTTGCTTCCCAGTTGTTCCTCCTGGTTTATCTGCATGCAAATATGGGACCACCCACTCTGCCAGCTGCCACCTTGACTGGTCTGCCAGTCACCATCTCACTTGTCTCAATCTTCCAGCTGCCACCTTGACACGAGTCCTCTCCACCCCAGCTGTCCATCTCTGCCATTCTTACCAGTCTGGATGAATGTTTCTTTAACTCCTTGGTTGTCAGACTTTTATACAGTTTAATTTTCTGGCAGTTCTGGTTATTTTTTGTTTTTAAATTTGTTGTTGTCCTTCTTTTGGTTGTGTGAGGAGGAAAAGTATATTTACCTCCTCTTCCATCTTGGCTGCAAGTCCTAAAGCCCTAGACAAGAGTATTTTTTATATGCAGTCTAGTATAGCCAGGTTTGAGAACATCTGTTTAGGCATTTGAATGAGGGAAAGGAAAGAATGAGAAAAGAAATAAAAAATAAATAAGGACTATTGATTAATATTTAAAAATCATTTTATAGTAGTTTTAAACTATAAACTATGTTTATATCATTGTTTAAAAAGATCAAACATAACTTAAAAAGAAAAGTTGTCTCCATTCAAGGTATTTAAGAAGCTATGTTATAGTCTTGGAAGAGTTCAAGGGTATTTTGAGTACTAGCAGCATGGCTGGAATATATGTGACCTTTGACAAATATAACTATAATAAAGGGGAACTATACAGATAGAATGCACAACTCTGGCATGTTAAAAAGAACAATACAATCATTTTAGTAATTTCAGATCTTGTATAGTTAGTAGACATCATTAAAAAAAACAATGTAGCATTCATGTGTAAAGATCTAAAATGAAATCTGTAATTTTTAGATAGATTTTCTTTATTTTATTTATATATATTTTAAATATATTTTATTGATTATGCTATTACAGTTGTCCTATTTTCCCCCCTTTATTCCCCTTTGCCCTGCACACTCCCTCCCACCAACATTTCCCCCCCTTTTAGTTCATGTCCATGGGTCATACATATAAGTTCTTTGGCTTCTACATTTCCTATACTGTTCTTAACCTCCCCCTATCTGTTTCCTACCTACCATTTATGCTACTTATTCTCTGTACCTTTTCTCCCCTCTCTCCCCCTCCCACTCCCCTGCTGATAACTCTCCATGTAATCTCCATTTCTGTGGTTCTGTTCCGGCTCTAGTTGTTTGCTTAGTTTGCTTTTGTTTTTGTTTTAGGTGTGGTTGTTGATGACTGTGAGTTTGGTGTCATTTTACTGTTCATATATTTTATCTTCCTTTTCTTAGATAAATCCATTTAACATTTCATATAATAAGGGCTTGGTGATGATTAACTCCTTGAACTTGACCTTATCTGAGAAGCACTTTATCTGCCTTTCCATTCTAAATGATAGCTTTGCTGGATAGAGTAATCTTGGATGTAGGTCCTTGCCTTTCTTGACTTGGTATACTTCTTTCCAGCCCTTTCTTCCCTGTAAGGTCTCTTTTGAGAAATCAGCTGACAGTCTTATGGGAACTCCTTTGTAGGTAATGGTCCCCTTTCCACTTGCTGCTTCTAAGATTCTCTCCTTATTTTTAATCGTGGGTAATGTAATTATGATGTGCTTTGGTGTGTTCCTCTTTGGATCCAACTTCTTTGGGACTCTGAGCTTCCTGGACTTCCTGGAAGTCTATTTCCCCTGCCAGATTGGGGAAATTCTCGATTATTTGTTCAAATAAGTGTTCAATTTTTTGCTCTTCCTCTTCTCCTTCCGGTACCCCTATAATTCAGATGTTGGAATGTTTAATGTTGTCCTGGAGGATCCTAAGCCTTTCCTCATTTTTTTGAATTCTTATTTCTTCATTGTTTTCTGGTTGAATGTTTCTTTCTTCCTTCTTGTCCACACCATTATTTTGAGTCCCAGTTTCCTTCCCATTGCTATTGGTTCCCTGTACATTTTCCCTTATTTCACTTAGCGTAGCCTTCATTTTTCCATCTAATTTGCGACCAAATTCAACCAATTCTGTGAGGATCCTGATTACCAGTATTTTGAACTGTGCATCTGATAGGTTGGCTATCTCTTTGTGATTTAGTTGTATTTTTTCTGGAGCTTTTATCTGTTCTTTCCCTTGGGCCATTTTTTCTCTCAGCTTGCCTGTTATATATAAGGGGTGGGGCCTTAGGTGTTCACCAGGGCGGGGTAACCCATCTTGCTAAGCTGTGATGCTGTCTGTACGGAGGGGTCTGAGAGGGAAGAATGGTGCTTGCTCCGCTCTCTACCAGTTTTCAGTCACTTCCCCCACTACCCACAAGCAAAGTGGGCCCTTCTGTGCTGATTCCCAGGTGGGTGGGCTTGTGTACATTCTAGGACCCCGTGGGTCTCTCCAATGAACTCTTCTGTGAGGCTAGGAGTTCCTCCCACTGCCGCCTCAACCCCCCCAGGTGTTTTCAATCAGTGGTTTGAGGCTTTATTTCCCGACGCTGGGAGCCTGGGCAGCTCAGTCTATCTCACTCCGAAACTGTTCCTTTATCTGCACCTGAATGTGGGACCGCCTGCTCCACCAACCACGGTCTTGCTGGGTCCGGGTCTGCCAACCACAATCTCCCCAGACAGCTGCAGTGTTGCCCGCCTCGCTCCACAAACCACCTCCTCACCTCGAGCCCTCTTGCCCAGCTGCACAGCTCCGCTCTTCCTACTGTCTGGATGAATGTTTCTTCTTTAACTCCTTGGTTGTAGGACTTCCATACAGTTCAATTTTCTGTCAGTTCTGGTTGTTTTTTGTTTTTAAATTGTTGTTGTCTTCTTTTGGTTGTGTGAGGAGGCATAATGTGTCTACCTTCACCTCGATCTTTGCTGGAAGTCCTCAACTTGAAATCTGTAATTTTTTAAAAAGTTGAAAATAACAATTTTGCTTACCATCCCTCACAGACGCATTACACTGTGACTTATCATGAAGGCTGGTCCCTGGGAATTTACCTGATATACCCAAAACTTAACACAGTTTGTGACATACAAGGTTGCCTAACTCAGATGGGCATTTCCCAAGCTTTATGTATTGGCTTAAGTTTTTTCTTCTATGTCTTCCTTTAGAGTTTTTCTTCCTTTTCCATAGTTTCAATTTCCATTATTTCAATGACATTCAAATCTGCCAATACCTACTGTTGCATCTCAGCCACCAACGTGCCGTCCAGACTGAGGAAGACCCAGAAACTTCAGGGCCATGTGAGACATGGCCAAAGCTGCATTGGCAAGCACAGGAAGCCCTGGGGAGGGAGGCCAAGGTAATGTTGGTTCCTTGCATCATCACAGGGTCAACTTCAACAAATGTCACTCAGGTTACTTTGGGAAAGTTGGTATGAGACATTACCACTTAAAGAAGAACCAGAGCTTCTGCCCCACTGTCAACCTTGATAAACTGTGGACCTTGGTCAGAGCAGACACGGGTAAATGCTGCCAAAACTAGCCCGGAGCTGCTCCCATCATTGATGTGGTGCAATTGGGATGCTATGAAGTTTGGGGGAAAGGAAATCTCCCAAAGCAGCTTGTCATTGTGAAAGCCAAATTCTTCAGTAGAAGAGCTGAGGAGAAGATTAAGAGTGTTGATGGGACCTGTGGGTTGGTAGCTTGAAGCCACACTGAGGGGAATTCATTAAATTCTCACAAGTGCTTTTGTCAAAAAAAAAAACAAAAAACAAAAAAAGGAATCTGTTATGACCTCTTTTTTTTAAGTTTTTTATTTTCACCTGATTGTTGAGTCATTTCAAAACAATGATTCATGATGCCATATGAGGGCTGCCATCACTGATTCCACATGAGAAACTTAAGAAAGTATATAATTGGATTTTAATTCCTTATTTTTAATGTACTTGTCAGTAAAAACAATGTAAGAGACAAATCACAATCCAGGAAAAAAGTAATAATCAAGATGATATATATATATTATATTAATAGATTAATATATTATTCTTAATTATATTAAAAGATCCCTGGAATATTCCTGAGTTATATTTTAAAATATTTATGATAAAATTGTTTACAAATATTCTTTCAATATACTTAAAACTGAGTGTAGCCCAGCTGGTGTAGATCAGTGGATTGAGTATGGGCTGGGAACCAGAGGGTCCCAGTTCGATTCCCAGTCGGGGCACATGCCTGGGTTGCGGGTCAGGACCCCATGAGGGCCATGTGAGAGGCAACCATACATTGCTCTTTCTCCCTCCCTTCTCCTATCTCTGAAAATAAATAAATAAAATCTTAAAAAAAAAAACCAAGCTGAATGTATTTATAGTATAAACACAATTAAACAATAAAATCCATACATTTAAAAAGAGAATTAAGTAACCATTTCCTTGAATAAATTTAACAAATATTCTGTATAATTTTAATGGTATGTTTTCCTCTTGAGATTGTGCTGAGCTACTAAAAATAACTGATAATGGACATAGTGCTTTATTTTTTAATATAATATACAGAGAAGTAAAGTTAAGAAACAACACTGGGTGTAATCACTAGAGTACTGATTTAAGAGAAGATTTTTCCCAAAATACTTTAATTATTTTTTGTGTAGACTATCACTCCCTCCTTCTCTACCCCCAAAGTCTAGCTATTGCTATATGGGAAAAAATATTTAGATGATTTTCTAGGATTTTATTTACACCCAAATGCATGTAATTAAAACAATTTAATATGGACTATAAAATTATACTGAAGTGTGTATCTGTGTGTAATTACATCCCTAGTTGCCAATATACTAAATAGCTTTTAAATAATAATAATAAATATAAAACTAACTCTTATTAACTTAAGACTCGATGTTGCAGAGTTCTTAAGCGTAGCTATGTTTTTTGAAATGCAAGCCCTGGTACAAAAGCATACTTGTATAAATGAAAAGTTAAGTTGGGTTTATTTTATATAAATAAATGGACTTTTCATGTTTTATTTGTCTTTAAAACACCACAACTTATCAACATATTTCCAGCACTATTATGACCAGAGGCTGTTTGGAATAATGCTGTGCACATAGCCGGTGTGCAAGGCTCGGCCGGTATGCCTGGTATTTTGCTTTTTGTGTAAAGATTTTATTCAGATATCTGAACTATTTTTTATTTGATAAGCACTGACCTGCACAATGAGGGTATAACCTTCACTACCCACCTTGGAATGTTTTGTTTTGTTTGAGGACTAGGGAAATAAGATAGCTAATTGTGAAATTTCCTTTGAGTTTTGTTTCATCAACAAAGTGTTCAATCTGAAGGATTGGCAAAAGTCTGAAATGCCTTTAACAACTTGGGCCAATTTTCCTTCTTTATTTACTTAAACGGGCATGTGTTCCTCTGGTATTCCATGGCAACCAGAGGAACATGAGTACTTTCCATGAGTACTTGTCCATGAGTGCTTTCTTTACCTTTGGCTTTGCTGAAATATTTCTCTGATCATGTGGTCAAAGTCTTCAATTTATGTCTCAGTTCTGCTACAAGTAGAAACTCATGTGGTATCTGTACACACTTGGAGAGCTAAGTGGAAATGTCCCAAAGACTATTTAGCCAGAGGAAGTGCATTTTCACTTCCTCAAAGAAATCATAATAGTTATAAGATACAGACACTGTTTTGGATTCAGAGACCGTAGAAACTGATTTATATTAATCATGTTGAAGACTGACCATAGCCGGCTCCCTGGAGAGCCCTTGTCCAGGTACAAGTGCAGATGTGCGCTGCCTTTAGCTTAGCTGGACCCATGTGAATGGATGAGCATTCTCTCTGAGAAAATTAAAGAGAGCCCCAGATGGAGTCTGAGGCAAACCTCAAAGAAAGCAAACTCAGGGAAACTAGAATAAGAAAAACGTAAATTAAAAAGAAAGCTTGATATCTGTGTCAAAGGCATACAAAGCATATATGAGAACGAAGGTTACAAGTAGGCAATCAGAAATTATTTCAGCAGTAAGAAAGCCCGAGTCATGTGTTCAATTTGTGCAAAACAAAGCACTTATACTAAAAACATATGTTTTTGAAGTAAATCCCGTAATCATTATAGGAGATGATCTAATATAATTCTTCATGTTCAGATGAGGAACTGTAAAACCATAGTGGTTAGGTACTTTTTTTTTAAGTCTGGAGGAGTCATTGCTTAAGCTTTCCATTCCTACAGACTGGCTTAGGCCATTTCAGAAAGCCATTCCCCTAAACATCCCAAGTTTTTTCTGTGTACACTTAAAAGGAATTGTATTCTTCATTTTATTTTGAAAGATTATATTAACACATGTACAGTGTTTACAACTGAATATCCATGAAGTAAGCTAATTTACTTCAATTCTCATTTTGCTAAGAAAACACTTACACAAGAACTTTTTGTTTCTTTTTACATATTTTTTAGATTTCTTCAAGAATGAACATTTTAGAAGTACTTAAGTATGATACATGATATACTTCTGAAAATGTATGCTATGACCATGGTTCAGCTGAAATGCAGTGAAATGAAGGGTTCAAAAGGTTTTAATATTTGCTTTTTTAAAATCTTAATTAATTAACTTTAATTGATTTTATTGGGGTGACATTGGTTCACAAAACCATACAGATTACAAGTGGAAAACTTCATAAAACATCTGCACACAGCATTGTGTTCCCATTGTCCCAAACAAAGTCCTTTCCATCTCCATTTTCCCCCTCGTTGCCCACTTCTTCCTACCTTTACCCCCTTTCACTCTGGTCATCAGCACACTGTTGTCTGTGTGTATGTGTGTGTGTGTATATATGGGCTTATGTGTGTGTACACACAATCTTTGGCTAATCCCTTTACCTTCTTTCATCCAGTCCCCCCTTCCCCCTCCGGTCTGACAGCTGTCAGTCTCTTCCATGCAGCCATGCCTCTGTTTCTATTTTGTTCATCAGTTTATTTTGTTCATTAGATTCCACATATGAGTAAGATCAGGTGGTATTTGTTTTTCTCTCACTTACCATAATAATCTCCAAGATACCACAAGGCCATGAAAAAGAAGGAAGTCTTACCTTTTGTTTTTGTTTCTTATAATCAGAATTCAGTCTTTCTAAAAATGTGTATGTATCAGTTTCCTAAGTTGCTGTAAGAAAGTACTGTAAATCGGGTATCTTAATCAACAGAAACTTATTCTTACAGTTCTTGAGGCTAGAAATCTGAAATCAAGATGTAGTCAGAGTTAATTCCTTCTGAGTGCTGTGAGGGAGAATTTGTTCCATGTCTCTCTCCTAACTTCTGATGGCCCCAGGATATCCTTGGCTTATAGACAACATTCTCCCTATGTCTTCACGCCATCTTCCCTCTGTGTGTGTCTGCCTATGAGCCCAAAGTTTCCCTTTTTACAAGGACACAGTCATATTATTGTAATTGGGGCCTACCCTAGTGACCTAATCTTTATTATCTATAAAGACCTTATTTTCATGTAAGGTGCCATTCAGAAGTACTGAGGGTTAGGAATTCAATATATTTTTGTGGGGAATACACAATTCAATGCATAATGATGTTGTAAACAGGATTAATAAAACTTAAGAGCATTAGCCCTGGTTGGTGTGGCTCAGTGGATTGAGTGCCAGTCTGTGAACCAAAGGGTCATTGGCTTAATTCCCAGTCAGGACACATGCCTGGGTTGTGGGCCACGTCCCTGGTTGGGTGTGTGCAAGACGCAACTACACATTGATGTTTCTCTCCCTTTCTCCCTCTCTTCCCCTCTTTCTAAAAATAAATAAATAGCATCTAAAAAAAAAAAAAACCCAGCATCTTAAATTTTGATGTTTGTAGAACATTTTATTTGATCATTTCCATCAGCATTTAAACATGCTAAAGACCAAACCTACAACAAAAACATTGTCCTTCATTTTAATATACAACCTCAAGTTACCATTTTTAGTTTTATCCTGTTATAGTTGAATCTCTTGTAAAAACTATTCTGTTTGTGATCTTTATTTCCAAACCCCACATAATAAGTTTTCAAGTTACACCGCACTGATGAAATAGTCTCTAATTAGGTTAACGATGATATCCATTTTGTTAAGGGCATTTGCAATTTTTTTTCTGTCTTCAATTTGCTTGTCTTTTCCGGATCATTATGAGAAGATGCAATCTGCAGTGGGCCCTGTGCATTCCTGTACGTCCTGACTGACTATTCTAAGAATGCAAGTTCCTGTCTATTCTTTTTTGTTTGTTTGTATTTTTTGTCTTGTTTTTAAATGTTTTACATTTGTAATAACTTATGTTTATTTCTTTCTTAGAAAAATAAATAATGTGCATATTTTACCTTATTTTGTTGATTGTTATTACAGTTGTCCTTGCTTTTTCCCCCTTTCTCCACCTCCACCCAGCCCCCCCACCTTCCCTTGCCTGACTATTCTTTGTTGGGGCTGATTCTCAGGGTTGTGTTCCTGAGGGTTGTGTTGAGCAAGCAATCCAAAGTATAACATTTTCTTTCATGTATACAGCATACTTGCTTTCACCCTACTACAAAATTGTTAATTTTCCAATAAGTGTTTCTCTCCTGTAATGCAATCTATTGCATGTGCATGCATTGTATCACGGGCACTTCATGGCACTCCATGGGATTTAGAGGACATGGGGAACAAGCAAGAGCATAATGCTGCTCCTATGACTATTTTTGCTGTGAATAATAAAGTCCTTTGTCTCTAACCCAGGAGTCTCATGTCTTCTTTCAGCTTTCATAAAACAATAACAGACTAGTTTATTAGTTTGCATACGTAGAAAACATACAGACTTTTCACAGTTCTTCATAATTTTTTGACATTATTTGATATTCTTCACTGTTACCTCTCAGACCATGTTTTTCAGATTTCCTTTTCAAGCAGTTCCTTTTCTAACAAGTCATCAATTTCTGGAATTTCTTAAAGCTCAGAAATAGGCCTTTTACTTAGAGTCTCTTCCTAGGAAATTTCAACTCCTCCATAGTCTGGTTACCATGGTGATCCCCAGATTTATTTCTTTAGCTCAGAGCTCTTTTATGGTATATCAGTATATGCAACTACTGACTTGACATGTCAGTAGGATATTTTGAAGATATTACAAGTTCATGATGTACATGACCAGATTCACAGTCCTTCTCATCAAACCTGATTTTCTTTTACTAGTCCATCTCACAGTAAATGGCATCATCATTTATCCACTTGCTCAGGCTGTTCCCTTCTGTATCTCCCTTCTGTATCTCTCTTCCTATCTAATCCATCACCAAAACCAATTGCCTTTGTTATTTCAATATCCAAGGAATTAGGCTTGCTCTTTGTTGTTACCTTCACTCTGCTCTTAGCTACTGTTATCTCCTAAGTGGACATCCTCACCTGTTCCACTCTGTTCTCACTCTGTTCTCCTTCTAATCTATTTTTCAACTGTAGCCAGAATGAGTGATTTCTTCCAAACTCACATTAAATCACGTCATCCCTCTGCTTAAAGCCTGCTTAAAACCTTCATTGCACTTAGGGTAAATGTCATCAGTCTACTCCTACTCATTATTTTGATCACAGCCCATGTAAAGCTTTCAGTGACTACACAGTCAGATTTAGATCCATTGTTACATAATCACATCAAACCTTGTTTTCTTTCTCCAGAGCACTTCTGCAGATGGCTGTTATGTAATTTTAGTGTGATTATGTAATTAATGTTCATGTCCCTTTCCAGACAGTAAGTTCCATGAGAGTAAGATTCCATGTTTGAGTTCATTCACATTGAATCTCCAGCAATAAGTACAGTGTTTGTCCCAAACTGGCACTCAACTATTTGCAAGTGAGCAAGAAAATGACTGCTTTGGAGAAGCAACCATGTATTTTCTCTTATCTTAAAATGTTTGCTCTGTTCTAGATAACGATTCATACAAAGGCCAATGGGATGCTTTAAAAATTATAAATCATGTCATGGTTGCTCTTACATCAACCCCTCCATGGGTTCTCATCACAATTAGATCAAATTCAAATTTTTGTTTTGGTTAAAAGGCTTGATATGTTTTAGCTCCTGGCTAACCTGTGACCTTTCTCCTAGCACTTTTTCTCTCGCCTACCACAGTAAAGTGACACTGGATATTATTCCTCTATTCCTACCCAGAACCCTATGTACCAACTGGTCCTCTTAATCTTTGCTTCATTGACTCATTTTGTCTCTTAGATCTCAGCTTAAATATCATGCAAGTTTCCCTGTTCATCAGACCTGAACCAGTGATCCATTCAGTCTCTCTCAGCCCTTTTCACAATTTGGTAATTTTCCTATTTGATTGTTTATTTACAGCCCATGTTCTACCACTCCTACACACACACACACACACACACACACACACACACAGAGCTCACCCCACTGGAAAATTCCCTACATGTAGCCTTTCTTGTTCATTCATGCATCCCCAGGACTTAAAAGAATGCCAGGTAAATTGTAGTCACTCAATAAATAATTTTAGAATAAATTAACATATTCTTAAATTTACAGGTCAGATAATTTCCAGAAATACTTTTGGTTTAGAAAATTAAAATTGCCTCATATTACCAAATGTGATAGTGATTATGATTTTGTAACATAGCTCAAAACAGTTTTTTTTTTAAATAATTTGGGGTTTGTCTGTAAATCAGTAGGGGATCTGTAGGTCTATGACTTTTGTTTTCTTCATCACTGATTTACCTTGAGAACAAGTTGTCTATTCCTTTTAGCAATGTGAAATTGAGCAAAGATGTAATCTAATGTGATAGACTGTCCTGACTTCTAATTTGAGGTTAGTGCAAACACGGAGGGGCCAAAGGGTTCCTTAACTATCCTCTGATTTTGAAACATCTCTTCTTTCCGTACCTTCCCAGTATTTGGATTTGAAAACAACAGTCTGTACAACCACAAATCTATAATATTGTCAAAAGTAGAACTTAATTAGTTCAACCTCTTTACCTTTAAGGTATGGATTAATAGTTTCTTTTTTCTAGTTTTCTAAATGTATTAGCAACATAGCTTGTCTGCCTCTCTTTTGAATTGTGCTGGCATCACAACTATGAATGAAAGCTTGAAATCTATAGAACTCCTAAACAATGAGTGGTAACATATTTAGAAAAAAGTTGGGAAAAATTAGTCTTGATTTGATACATTAGAAAATACCAGAGGAAGAAACTCTCCCTCAAATGCAGCTCAACATGCCTCCTTTTACTTGTTTCCATGTGGAAAAATAAGGTATAAATTCTCCGACACTATGGACAACCTTTCCGAGATATGCTTTTTGGTCTTTCAGGATTAGCCTTAGGCAAAGTTTTGAACTATTTGGAATTATTCTTGTGGATGTTGTATTAGTGCTTACCTTTTTTACATTGCTAATCCCTTGTACACAAAGGTCCAACATTTTAAGCTCCTCATTTTTATCTTTTCTTGGCATTGTGCCACACTTTCTAACTTTCTCCTCATTTTCCCTTCCTTCCCCCATCAATGGCTCTATTTAATCTAATGAATAAATTCAAACTGCTTAGAAAAAACTAGTTGGTTAACATCTCACCCTTTCAGAAAATGCATTTCTCTTTAAACCAGGTCTATCCCTTCCCTCAACAATGTGATTTTACTGATCATGTTTAAGCCTTTGTAGGTTGTTGTAGTTGTTATTATTATTGTTGTTATTAGTTATTTCTAATCAAGTGAGAACAAGAAAGTTCAGTTTGAGTTAACAAAGAATATTAGAAATGGTAAGTCCAACAATCACACAGTCCTGTGGAAACGAAGGCTGTGATTTGGTAAATGTATTACATACAAGCTCTAACAGTTTATGAAACAGGCAGTGTCCAAAGACATGAGATGTGTCATGAGAGCACATAATTAAGTTTGTCAATACAGACATGAGAAGTGCAATCAAAGACCTGGTGGTCAAGTGGTAAAGATAATAAAACTCAAGTGTCCTTTTGAAATATCAGTGATCCAAAAAGAAAAATAAATAAAGCCAGTACCAGTTGCAGGAATTGCAAGATGTACATGAAGGCTAGTTGTGAACAGCTCATGGGTGGTTGACAGAGCACAGTTTCTTGTTCCATAATTAGATGCCTTTTTAGGAATCAGAATCCATATTGTGCTCATTCTAAGGTAGCTGGGATCTGGTATTTTGGAAAAGGAGGAAATTTTGGAGAAGGGTCACCAAAGGGTAGAAGCACAAGTCCTTTGCTTAAAACTCTAGATCCAAGATTCTTTAATCAGAGTTAGAATATTTATTATTTCCTACTCCTTCTATTTAATTTTCTATTACAACTGAAGCATAAGTGTGCATGAAATGATTATATAGACAAATCTCCATCAGTCATTATGCAGCCTGGAAAAATTAAGCAAGAAAATATTTGTTCAGTGTGGAGCATTCTGTTTGTCAATAGTAATTGCTTTATAAATGGCAGTAGTTATCTAAGCATATTATTATCATTATTAATATAATCTTCTACAGCTGTTGGTTGGGGGGTGAGTTACTGTTTTGGGTTTTAGAGACAGTCAGCACTCAGTTTAGAAGACACGTTTTTCACCTAAAACCGTGAAACTCAGTAAGATATGGACTTAAAGTAAGTAAAGGCAGAACCACTTCGCATTGAAGACATTGAAGGAGAGAGGTGAATGGTCTGGTTTGAAACAATATGCCTTAGAGGTAAATAGGGAGTAACTGGCTATATTAACATATACTGGTTAACATATATGTACTTAGCACTTAGTATACACACATATGGATATAGATATAATTATACATCCATGAATATGGATATATTGATATTTCTATGTATGTCTTCCTCTCATCTTTATAATACATTTCCATGATGATTATTTTACTCCTTTTTACATAAGAAATTGGGCCTTAAGCAATTTAATGAATCCTGAAGCTGTACACAGCTCTATAATCTTTTTAAAGTTTCTGACTGCAAAGGTTGATTCATGGACTACTTTAAGGAAGAAACCATAAGATAATGTGATAGAATACTGGGGGAGAAACTGAGGGTGGATGCAAAGACATGGTATAGCAGCTTTTGTATTACCCACTCCTAGGTTTTTTAATAACTCCATCAGGTACTACCTGGGATATCTTGGTCAAGAGAATTGTTGTAAGCTTGGGTTTCCTTATTTTTGACATAGGGTTAATGATACCAAACCACAGATCCAAGAAGCTTAGAGAAAAATGAGAACGATAAATGGGAAGAAGAAGGAGGAGGAGGAAGAAGAAGAAGGAGAAGAAGAAGAAGAAGAAGGAGGAGGAGGAGGAGGAGGAGGAGGAGAAGGAGGAGGAGGGAGAAGAAGAAGAGGAAGAAGAAGAAGAAGAAGAAGAAGAGGAAGAGGAAGAGGAAAAAGAAGAAGAAGAGGAAGAGGAAGAGGAAGAGGAAGAAGGAGAAGGAGACGAAACAAAACCATAAAAACATACCCCTAGGGCCCTAATGGGTGTGGCTCAGTTGGTTGGGTGTCATCTTACACAGCAAAACATCACTGGTTCTATTCCCAATCAAGGCACATGCCTGGGTTGTGGGTTTGGTTCTCAGTCAGAGTATATATAAGAAAAAAATCGATTAATGTTTCTCTCTTCCATCAATGTTTCTGTTCTTTTATTTCTTCCTCCTTTCCTCTATCTCTAAAAATAAATAAATAAAATATACACCTAGCCATATCCAAACTACAGAAATTAAAGCTAGAGTAGTAGGCATTCAATAATTAAAAGAAAACAACTTCAGTATGTCTATTCATATAACTGTTGCTTGGTAAATTGCATGCAGATGATGCCATAATGGGTCTAATTATAGGAAACTGATTATTTTGCCTTGTTTATGATATTATAAGGAAAAAAAAGCTTATCCTGATTAAGGAGAGATACAGAAACTGTCATTTCTAGTCACCTTTGTGTTATCCAGAGCCTTTTTATAAATTATGGAACATATGGATCTTATCCTTGGTTACCTTGCCAGATTACATAGACCCAATGCAAACATTAGTGTCAGTATATAGATTACTTTTCACAGTGGTCTAAGGAAGAAATCTTTCAAATTGAATTAAACAATTTTCCAATGATTTAAAATCAAATTATATGCAAAATGTGGGAGATTATTTTCTTTATAATGAGACATCGACAAATAGCACATACTATTTCAAATAACTGTTACCTCAACTTCTACCCCCTTTTGACTATTTTTCCTACTTATTATTAGAAAATACCTAAAGCTTTTTTAGTTATTTATTTTAGGCCAAGAAAAGATAGTCTTAGTTTATAGTCTTTATACTTCCTGTCACATGACCTCTCTTCTTCTTTCATCAAAATGTTACCACAAATATTTCTAAAACTACTCTTTTTCTCTAAGACAGCTCCTGACTCCATATTTTTCTTAGATATGGTGTCCAGAGGTGGTACAACTTCACATGCAGAGCATAAAATATGAAAACCTGCTTAGTATTTCTCAAAGGAAACAGATTTGAAGCCTTGGTTAAAAGAAAGAAAGAAAGAAAGAAAGAAAGAAAGAAAGAAAGAAAGAAAGAAAGAAAGAAAGAAAGAAAGAAAGAAAGAAAGAAAGAAAGAAAAAGAAAGAAAGCAAGCAGGAGAATTCCATAGATCAAATTGAACTCTTCCAGTTAGAATCTATGATGGTTCCATAGTTAATTTTCTTATTCTTATACATTGACCCTAGAATTTCAGTAGAGCTCTTGGATTTTTATCCATCTTCTCAGGGCTGCATCTTTCATTAAGTGGTGTAAAATTTCAACCTTAATTTTTCCAAGTCAATGTTTTTAGTTTTGAAAAAGCAGTAAAAAATTTTAATAACAAAAAGCTTTCTATATTTATATTATTCTTATTTATTCAGCCTGTAGATCCTGGAAAATATTTATTTTTATCTAAGATAACAACAAAGGAAAATATCATAATAGACCAACACAGAAGAGAAATTTGTACTCAGATTGTGAGAAACATGCTAATATTAAATAGATAGTATTACCATTGCACTGGAGTCATTATATTTGGGTGGAGGTGTCAAGGCCTATTTGTTTTTATTTGTGTCTTCTTTGAAGGTCATCACTAGAAATTTGGATTTTTCAGATTCAGTCTTGATCTGATGTTCTGGGACCAGGTATACTCTAAGTTCTGTATTTCTTCTTTTGAGAATGAATAATTAGGAAATAAATACAGAATTTGGGATTTGGATTATTTCTATTTTAGTATACCACATTTTATAAACAGATGATTATTCCTGGATTTAGGAAAAAAGAGATGCCAGATGGTGAGACTAAAAAGCAACATTCAAACTGAAATTCTACAATAATAGAGAGAAAAATAAAGAAAGAACTCTCATTGTAAAATGTTTTTGGATTATCTGTTTCAAATGTTCTCCAGAGTAAACATTCTTCTTTAAGGAAATGTATTTTTTATATAATCTTTACTGTGTTTTTTTCCATTACCATGTAGTTCCCTTATATCCTCCTCCTCCTAGAAATCATCACACTGTTGTCTATGTCCATGAGGTGTTTTAAGGAAATCTATTTTAACTTGAGATTCTTTTTTTTAATTTTTTTTTAATTTTTTTAAAGATTTTATTTATTTTTAGAAAGAGGGGAAGGGAGGGAGAAGGAAAGGGAGCAAAACAGCAATGTATGGTTTCCGCTCACATGGCACTCACTGGGGACCTGGCCCTCAACCCAGGCATGTACCCTGACTAGGAATTGAACCGGGATCCTTTGGTTCCCAGCCCGCACTCAATCTACTGAGCTACACCAGCCAGGGCTTAACTTGAGATTCTTAAAAGACCTTCATATAAAGAAAAATTAGTCAACATATGGTACTATACAAGGTCTATTCAGAAAAACTCCAACCTTTGTTAATATAACGAAAATGGTTTGCATGAGATGATATATCTTGGCAGCCAAAGAGAGTGGACCAGAATGTACATGTGTGAACAATGACAACTTCACTGTACTAGTCAGTGGGGGTGGTAGACACCATTAGTAAGCATATGTACTGTGTGACTATCATATTCAAAATGACTGTACAGGTAGAACAAAGAATCTGCATCAAATTTTTCGTTAAGCTTGAACATTCCTCTGTGGAAACTATTTGGATGATTTAGAAGAGCACAGCTAAGGGCAACTGGTTATGGACAATTGGTGACTGGCAGCTTCATCACCCCAATACACTCACTCATGCATCACATCTTGTGCACAATTTGTTGGTGAGACATCAATCACCCAGGTGACTTGGCCCCCCTACAGCCCAGATTTGGTTCCCTATGACTTCTGGCTTTTCCCCAAACTAAAATCACTTTTGAAAAGGAAAAGATTTCAGGCCATCGATGAGATTCAGGAAAATACAATGGGGGAGCTGATGGTGATTGGGAGAAGTCTGTGAGGTCCCATGGTGCCTACTTGGAAGGGGACTTTTGAAGAGGCATCATTGTCCTATGACAATATTTCTTGTATCTTAAATCTTCTTCAATAAATATCTTTATTTTTCATAATACATGGTTGGATACCTTCTGTATAGACCTCGTATACTTTGACAAGATGTTTTCTGAATTGTTTTAGAGTTTCTAATTTCTGTCTTTTTATGAAGGAGTCTATATTGTACATTTACTGAAAATTGCTGATTGGCCTTGATTGAAGGCTTTACTTATTAACAGTTGGGTGGGTAAAAGTGTAAGTTCCTTGAGAGGTACAGTAGGTTGGCACAGTAGCCAAGACTTCATTCCACAAATGTTTGTAAGCATATTTTATGTCAATGCACTCTCTTGTGATTTACTTTCAGGAGTGAGGTCAGGGAAATCTGGGGACAAGGTAATGTTGCTGGTAAGAGAACAAATTTATTGAACTGCCTTAGATATTGATTTGTGAAAAATAAAATCATTTTAGCATCAGAAGGATTATGCATGAACACAAAGATGTGTACTTTAATATATTTAGTCAAAACTCTTGATTTTTGAAACCTGATCTTTGAAAATAATTGGTTATTTGACCTATGCATATCCATCTCATGTCACTACATATGTACAGAGGATAAAGATAAACTAAAAACATCTGGATAATATTAGTATGTGATTTCTCTTAAAGCATGAAGTAAAAAAGAAATGGTGCTTCAAATTAATAGTTGGTTCCATAAATTTGGAAGATCACTTTGTGCGTGTGTGTGTTATACTTAATTGTGTTATTCTTAAAATCTTAGGGAAAACTTTTAACCAATTCTGTGGTAGATAACTTAAGATTTCTCCAACAATCCTCATTACCTCTTTAAGCATGCTCCTTTGCAATGAGACTTAACCACTTCTCCAATCAAAAAGTGAAGCCTATTATCTCCACTTCTAGAACCTGGGCTTATCTATTACATGCTTTGAACAATTTAATATGGCAGAAGTGACACTGTGTAATGTCTGAGGCTGTGTCTCAATAAATCTTGTAGTTTTCACCCTCATTCTCTTGAAATGCTTCTGCCATCTTGTGATGTCTAGCCTACTGTAAGATGAATGGTCTCATGGAGCACAGACAAGCCATTGCAGCTGAAGCATTCCAGATCGACCAGCTGACAGCCAGTAGCAACCATTAGAAATGTGACTGAGACCATCTTATGTGTTCCATCCCCAGCTGAGCAGCCAGATGACTTCATACATTACAGTGTCCCTAGAAGATACCAGCAGAACTGCCTAGGAACCACTTAGCCCAAATTGCAGAATTATGGCTAAATAAAATGTTTGTTAAAGAGAAGAAAGAAAACAAGCCCTCTAAGGAAACAAAAAAGAATGAGAAAGATCAGTTTAAAGAAAAAGGAGAAGAAAGGACAAAATACTTTTCTGGGCTATCTTTTCTGCCAGCCAGCTAGCTGCGGCCCAAACACAAGCACTGATGGCTTCTTCCCCAGCTTCCGAAATGGATGCAATCCTAGCTGAGGCCATTAAGGCATGTGTCCAAAAGACTGGTGCATCAGTTGTTGCTATTTGAAAATATAGCCTCCGTAAGTGCCTTCACTGGAGCTAGAGAGAAGGGACTACCCCCTTAAATGAGCACTGAAGGGAGAGTTGAACAGAGGTGTCATCAAACAGGCAAAAGAGAAAAGAGCTTCTGGGAGTTGTTTTGCGGTTCAGAAATCAAGAAAATCCCCCCAGAAATCCAGAAGCAGAAAGAACAGGAGTTCTGCAGTGGATCCAGAACCAGAAGTAAAAGTGGAGGATGTCCTCCCCTGGTCTTTATTCACCTTTGTAAACCTAAAGAAGCTTCTTACAGTCTCATCAGAAAATACATGTCTTGGAATTACCTAAAACATAGAATGGACATCAGGTACGACCTGTTAGCCTTGACGTAAAAGCACATTATTAACTTACTCCCTTTTCATGAGAAAGGAGAAAAAATAAATATTCAATAAGGGTTACTGTTAGCTAAGCTAGGAATAAACCTTTTGTGCAGGTTTAATTTTTTATCCCAATATTTTTTTCATATTTCTATATACAGCTTCCTTTTGAAACCCAAACTACATGTTAACTTTTATAAAAGCCTGATAAACTCTTCTCATGATTTCAGCTGCTAGAATATTCAGTGATAAACTCTATATTGTCTCATGCTCTTTATTTTAATTATTTTTCTAATTTTTATATTGTGGTAAAATACACATAAAATTTACCATATTAACCATTTTTAAATGTACAGTGTTTATAGTATTAAATGTATTCATGATATGCTACCATCACCACCATTTATCTCCAGAACTATTTTCATAAGGTAGAGATGCAGCTTGGTTCCCATTAAACAAGAAATCCTCAATTTATCTTTTCCTCCAGCCCCTAGTTACCACAATTCTACTTTCTGTCTCTGACCTTGACTACTCTAAGTACCTCATGTAAGTGCAATCATACAGTATTTGTCTTTTTGTGACTGGCTTCTTTAACTATGCACAATATTGTCAAGGTTGATTCATGTTTTTGCATGAGTCAAATTTATTTTTAAGGCTCAATAATATTGCATTGTATGCATATACTACATTTGAATTGTTTATTCATCTGCCAAAGAATGCTTGAGTTGCTGCATATTTTAGCTATTATGAATGATGCTGCAATGAACATTGGTGTTCATGTCTTTTTTTTTTTTTTTTGAGACCGTGCTTTCAAATCTTTGAGGTATATACCTAGAAGTCGAATTGCTAGAACATATGTCAGTTGTATTTTTAATTTTTGAGGAACTACCATAGTTTTCTCCAGTGGCTATGCCATTTTACATTCCCACCAACTGTGCATAAGTGTTCTAATTTCTCTATATTCTCACCAACAAGTGCTAATTTCTTTTTTTAAATTAATGCCTTCCTAATGATATGAGAAAGTTGGTACTTATATTTAGAGTAGTAACTGAGCACATAAAGAATTAAGGTTTCTATAACACTCTACATAGAAATAGCATACTATCTTCATTCAAATATATGTACAATTTTGAGAATTATGATAGTAATGTTTTATTGGTAAAAATTGCCACTTAGCATCGAGGCAGATTATTTAGATTGTCACATATTGTTATTAATGGATTCATGAAGACATACTAATTTGTATATATCTGTATTTTTTAAAAATGGGCAAAGGACCTGAATAAGGTCTTTTCCAAAGAGGACACACAGATGACCAATAGATATATGAAAAGATGCTCAATGTCACTAATCATCAGAGAAATGCAAATTAAAGTCACAATGAGATACCACCTCATGCCTGTCAGGGTGTCTATCACCAATAAATCAGCAAACAAGTGCTGGAGAGGATGTGAAGAAAGAGGAACCCTTTTGCACTGTGGTGGGAATGCAGACTGGTACAACCACTGTGGAGAACAATATAGAGATACCTCAAAAAATTAAAAATGGATCTGCCTTTTGACCCAGCAATCCCACTCCTTGGAATAAATCCAAAGAAACCCAAAACACTCATTCGAAAGAACGTAAGCACCATTATGTTCTTTGCAGCGTAATTTACAACCACTAAGATATGGAAGCAGCCCAAGTGTCCATCAGTAGATAAGACAATAACATAACTATGGGACAGTAGTATATGGGAAATACTACTCAGTTTTAAAAAAGAAGAAAATTTTACCCTTTGTGACAACATGGATGGACCTGGAGAGCATTATGCTAAGTGAAATAAGCCAGTCAGAGAAAGACAATTACCATATGATTTCACTTAGATGTGAAATCTAATGAACAAAATAAACCAACAAGCAAATAGAAACAGACTCATAGAGACAGAGAACAGACTGACAGCTGCCAGATAGAAGGGGGTTGGGTGAAAAAGGTGAAGGGATTAAAAAGGTAAAGAGAAAAACACTCCAAAACCTAGATACAGACAACAGTATGGTAATTACCAAAGGGAAAGAGAGGTAGGGGAGGTAGAAGAGGGTAAAGGGAGAATAAATGGTGATGGAAGGAGACTTGACTTGGAGTGATGAACACACAATACAGTATACGGATGATGTATTATAGAATTGTACACCTGAAAACTATATAATTTTATTAACCAATGTGACCCCAATTAATTTTTTAAATGTTACAAAAAAGCAAAAGAAAAGTTGAAATACAAACTTCTCATTAGAAGTCAAATGTTTTCTTTCAAAATACAAAATAAAATGTTCTTTTTTTACCCCCCTTACAAAATAAACTACTATTTTGCTAAGCTTTAAGTAGAAACGTGTATTGAGTACTTCATGCAATATGTAATCACGCACCCCTCACTTTCTTGAGCTTTACAAAAGGAAATACATTTTTGTCCTTATACGTTGATATACAACACTATAGATTAAGGATATTTTTAAATAATCTATGTTATAGTTTATGATTTACTCTACATGCAAGCATGAATTTGCTAAGAACTTAACATTAGAAAGTAACGAAGACAAGCACGAGACTTTTGGAGGGTAATTCTGAAGGCAGAGTTTTGGTAAGTGCTAGAGATGGAAAGTTTGCTGCACTAATGCAATTCTGAGTGATAAACAGGAAAGTTAGAACCTGTGCTCAAGAAGGCTAAGAAGTCTTAGAATTATTTTAAATTTCTGTTAATAAATTTTCAGCAGCATTGTCGTGCATTATATAATTTTGTTCTGTTCACTATTTTTTTTTTTTTTTAGAAACCATTGTTTCTACAGTGAAGTGTTGCCAAAAATCCTAAACAAATGTTATTTGGGAAAAGGGACTGCTTTTAATTTGAGAAAAATTTTTTTTTCTTTTAATATATCTCTCTTAATGTTTACCATAATTATTGAAGAAATAATTATGTATTTGAAATAGTTTTATTTTTTAATTTTCTTTATAGATTCCTTCTCTCCCACCTTTCCTCTTCCCTTCCTTCCTTTCTTTTTTGCATTTCAATTTATTTGCTCTTTTCTTGAAAGGTATTTAAAGAGTGAAGGAATATTGTAATTAATCTTATTGTAAGTAAGTCAATGTTTCTTTAGAAAGTCACTGAGACAGCATGTTGAGTTAATTAAGTTAGAACAGGAAATGAGGGCCAAAAACAATAATTATCAGCTGATGCCAAAATCTAAAATACATCCAAAGTAGTTATTTATAGGTTATATGCCTGAATTAAAGAGAGATTATTTACAAAAGGAGAATATAAATGCAGCCATACTATCCACCTAGGCTTCCTCCAATGCCAGCTCTGATCTTGCTCCCCCTCCTTTTTTCCCCTCTTGATTCAGGCAGAAGTTGTGAACGTTTGCATCAAAAAATTAGTTCTAAAGTGGGAAATGAGTGTCGCTGTTAATTGAATCAGAAATAAAGACCTGGCATTGCAAATAATTGCTATTTTTCTAAATGACTCTTATTGGGACACTCCGATTGATATTTTAGCTCCTCTCTAGAAGCAATATATTGCTAGGCCTTGTTGCTAAGCAAGGCCACACAGTGAAAAAAAGAACAAATTCTGAATTTTAGTGGCAGCTTCAAAAAATATTTTAGATCTGTAATTTAATATTAAATGGCATGTATGTCTATATGATTCTTTGAATTATATGAAGTATAAGTTCTTTCAGACACTCTAGAAAGTTTCCTGATCAGGATGTGATATCTTTCAAGTTACAAAAGACCTTCAAGTACATAGCGTATGTCATCTTTTAAAAAATTTAATAAGTGATTTGCCCTGGCTGGTGTGGCTCAGTGGATTGAGCACCGGCCTGCTAGCCAGGGTGCTGCCAGTTCGATTCCCAGTCAGGGCACATGCCTGGGCTGTGGGCCAGGTCACCAGGTAGGGGTGCATGGGAAGCAACCACATGTTGATATTTTTCTCTCACTCTCTCCTTTCCCCTCTCTAAAATAAATTTTAAAAATCTTTAAAAAGTTAATAAGTGATTACATTACAACAAATCTAGTTGTTTTTCTGGCTGTAAAACTATTAGCTATATCCAGTTGTCATTTTTATGGAGAGGCACAATCTTGCCGAACATTTATGAAGTGAAGGTGATGGGAGATAATTCTGTGTGATCTCTTGTGGTTTTGCATGTCTTACAGGCAGAGGCATTGACAGGGTTTCTATCCTAGATATCTTTTCAAGGATGCTTGTACAGCAATTTTGGCAGGTAGAGATTCTTTCATTCCTGAGCAAGAAGCAAATCTGTTACACACTTAAAAGATAATACCTCTTTCTGGAGTATAGGGAAAGCATGTTCACTACCCATTACAAAAGGTTCAAGTTCTCTAAACTCAGTTTTCCACCCTGGTAATAAAATACACTGTGTGTATAAGTATCACTTGGTTCTTTTTGTATCACTCTGTGGGAGCTGAGGCTTGGGGAACCTGTATGAAAAAGAGTTAATACTCTGGGTATTGTTATTGCTATAATAACAAAGGCCTTTGTCTCTGATCAAGATGCCAGCATCTGTGGAACTGTGGCAGGCCAACTTGTGTTGACTGTAAATAAAACATGTTGGCCAGGTATTTCTTCAGCAAAAATAATTTATTTGGGGAAAAAAGAAAGGATTGCAATTTGGTATGTGCCATCAAGGTGAGCCTCGTGCAACTCCCCAGGGAAACAAAGGAGAGAAACTTTGTATACTGTGGGGAAGAGGCGGAGAATCTGCTGTTGTTACCTTAGGAGTTCTTCCTGTAGGGCTTTTGCAACTGACACTGAGCATAAGAACTCCTCCTACAGGCCCTCCAGTTTCCTGTTTTAGTTAAAGTCTTTATCATTAATTTTAACATTTCCTCCTTTTGATCAACATCTGCCTCTGAGCCCTGATCGGTGTGGCTCAGTTGGTTGGGCATTGTCCTATAAAGCAAAAGGTCATGGGTTTGATTCGGGTCGGGGCACGTGCCTGGGCTGCGGGTTTAGTCCTTGTCAGGGAGCTTGTGAGAGACGACTGGCTGATGTTTCTCTCTCATGTTGATGTTTCCCTACCTTTCTTTCTCCCTCCCGCCCCTCTCTTCTCTCTAAAATAAATAAATAAAATCTTAAAAAAATGTCTTTCTCTGAAAGCATCACTGATCAACAGTCAGGTCATCAGATTGCATGGCCCTTTGTTTCTCCATACCAGGAAGAAACTCTTTAGGGTGTCCAGTGCCATGGCTGATGGAAAGTTCATGGCCCAAAAACCACTTCCTTCCAGATTTGCCAGGCAACAGGTACAGTGCTTGACAACAAGAACTATAGAGGAAAATTAAAACAACATGGTCTATATGATGATTCTAGAACAGAAGCTCAGACCTACAAGCAATGAACTAAAGGGTCATTACTATATTGGACATTGCGGCTCTTGGCAGCCAGTGGGTTCAACAGCTAGGGATGTTTTCCCTTTCTCAACATGGGGAACTATAGCCAAGAGTATTTTCTTTCCAAGAAAGAGAAAAAGAAATAAAGTAAGAAGCAATAGTAAGGAAAGATTGTACAGGCTTAGTCCAGTCATTTTGGGAAAGCTGTCTTCTTCAGATGCAGCTTGCTTCAGTGTTTTTGACAACTTTAACCTTTAGGCCCTCAGATTTGTGCAGGTCCATCAGGGTTTGGTGTCTTCTTCAGGTGGAACACATTAATCCAGGTGTCTACTCCCCAGAGTTTAGCACAAGGCTTAGTTAACAATCTCTAGAGGCAAGGCTGGAGGGAATCTTTTTTGAGGTGTTTTTTCTAGCAAACAATAGTTCTATGTTGCAGAATGTGGTGTTTGAGGTTTTCTTCTCCTTAGATCACACTGTGAAAAAATTGCTTTACCTCACCACAGTTATTTTTAATAGAAGCAATTAAGCCTTTACAACACTGAAGTATGTTTCCCTTTATCAACTGGTGATTGAAAGAAGCAAGAGCCAAATGCACAAAGCATCTTGAATTTATTTCAAAAGGCGAGAGTTTATAAGCTCCAAATAGGAAACGTTAAAAAGGACAAGTGGCAATGCTTTTGGTCAAGGTATTTTGAGAGTCTCTACAAATTTTTCAGTTGAGTTTTAATAATGCCATTAGTGTTTTTGACTTAACCTGAAGACTGAAGGTGGTAAGTGCAGTGAAAATGTTTTAAGACCAACCAAACAGCACAGGCTTGTTGAAATGCCTGACCAGTAAAATGTATAGCCTGATCACTACCTCACTACAGAGATCCAGAGGCGTCTCCTAGGTAGTGATACTCTTTTCTAAGTGGGGAAGAGGTAGTATCTTGCCTTCAAGAGGAATCATCAGTCCAGTAAGAAGACAAATAGTCATGACTAAACTATATCTATCTACATAAGATGAGGGGAAGCTATATGAAATTCATTCACCAAACTTTAAGTAGTTCATTAGGCAATTTAAAGGTCTAGGAGCAGTGCAAACAGGCTTCCCTGGGTAACACTTTGCACAATTGGAACAAGTGAGGCAAGTTTTTTTCATGGCCTTATTAATATTTTTCCCACCACTATTGATTCATAGATGCTCTCCTTTTATCATTGGACCAATGACTTCATGCATGTATAGTAGTTAGGAGTGGAACATTTAGATAATCTGAGGTAGGATGGGGTTGTTGTTTGGTCCAAACCAGAACTGTCTCCTTTAATTAAACCAATAAATTTTGGGTTTAAAATCTTATCTTTCCTATTCTGAGGCCAATTGTTGGGCTTCTCTGTCTATTTTTATTCTTTTATCAGTGGGGAAGGTATCTCTTAGGGCCGTGATGAAGACTTGACTGCTTCTGCCACTTTTAAGGGTGGCATTTCTTGCAGAAATGTCAGCAAGGTGATTTTCTTTAGCTTCTAGAGAGTCAATTTCAGAATGCCCTGGGCTCTTAATAATAGCTAAAGCCACAGATTAAAGTATAGCATCCAAGGATTCCTGAAAATACAGGCCATTTTTAATTTTATTTCCACTGGAAATAAGGAAGCCGCACTGTTTTCATAACATTATAAAATCATGAGCTATTCTGAAACCTTATTGACTGTCAGTGTAAATGATGGCAGTTTTGCCCTTGGCTAACATAGAAGCCCTAAGGAGAGAATATAATTCAGCCCGTTGGACTGAAGTAGCCAAATGTAAAGGTGACGCTTCAATTACTTCAAAAGGAGTTCTAGTAGCATAGCTAGCACAAAACTTACCATTTTCACACTTTAAATATGAACCATCTGTAAAGCGTGAGAAGTCAGAGTTACTTGGGGAAATTTACTGCAGAGTACCATGAAGGGGCAGGAGGCGATCTGTCAGTATTAAGCAGCCATGAGGAGCTTCGTTGGTGTTGGAGGGGAGAAGTATGCCAGGGCTAATGTTATTATGCATGAAGAAGTTATGTGAAAAGCAACTGCTTGGGGTACACAGTTGATAGAAGGGGATCACACAAGAATTTACTCTGTGGCATTAACCAAAAGGGCAGCGGCAGTAATAGCTCTAAGGCAAGAGGGTATCTCAGAGGCACAGGGAACAGGTGCTGACTGTAATACACCCTGTGGGCTTATGGTGATCTCAGTGCTTTTGGGTAAGTACCCCAAGGACATTTCCTGTACCTTCATATGCAAAGGGGGAAAGGGAGCCTGATTATTGGGATGCCTGAGAGCATGTGGGTTCATTAAACTCTCCTTTAATGCTTTAAAGCCTATGTCAGCTCTTTCCTGCAATAAAATTATGTTGGGATCATAATTCTTTACTAAAATATAGAGAGGCTTGGTCATTAGAGAGAGAGATTGTGATTCCCTTTCAACAACAATCAACTAGCCTAAGAAAGTCTCACAGTTTATGTTTAGTTTTGCACCTTGAGAAACTTATGATACCATGAAGCCTATCTGGACCCATGTAGTTTTTATTCTAATATCAGATGCCCCAATTATGAAACCTGAGTTTTAGAAAATTTCAACTTTTCATTAGAGACTGTATGTCCCTTTAAGACCAAGAGTTTTAACAGGTGAATGATGTCTTCCTGTAAGAACACCTAGCAAGAAGAGCAAAGAAGCAAGTCATCCATCCACATTCTGCAACAAAGTAGAACCTCTAGGGAAAGTTATGTCATCCAAATCAACCTTCGGGATTTGTGGGAAATAAGATAAGCCTCTGAGTGAAACCCTGAGGTGTTACTGTCCAGGTAAATTGTTTTTCTTACCACAAGAAAGCAAGTAAGTATTGGCTAGCTTCACCAACTGGAAGTGCACAGCACAAATCAATGACAGTAATGAATTTACTTCTAGTTGGGATGGGTGCTAGTAACATTGAAATTAAGAACAACAAGTTGTCAAGATAAAAGTAATGTTTATTCCCTGGAGGTCTTAGACAAAACCTCCAGTCTCGTCCCTTGTCTCCTGTCCCTTCTGGGTTGTGTTGTTATTGTTGTTTTACAAGGAAAATGGAAGAGCGGCAGGGACTAGTGCAAAGGGTAATAGGCCCTGAGTTTTATAATCTGTTTGAAGCTTTATTCATTGAAAAGCCTCTTTACATATGGGGTATTAATTAGTTCTGGGAAAGGATTTTGAGGAATCTATTAGAATCTTAATAGGAGGGGCACTGCGGATTCTGCCAATATAAGTTGAGGATTTTCTCCATAAAAGGGATGGCATCTGATCTAATAGGGGCAAATGTTCAGTATTCCCAGATTTAGCCATAGTGCCAACAGTCACGGAATAAACACTGTTGAAGGGTCCTTTACTTCACCTGATTGGCTATTTGGACAGCTACTTCTGTCCAAATATCAGGTGATAGGATTATTTCCCTCTTTGGGGAGAAAAAAAATTTCAGCATAATACTTCATTAGGAAGCCTTGGTCCACTAAATGACTAGGAGCAGAGGAACAAAGGAGAAAAGGGCGTGGATCTATGAAAGAGCCTAGACAAAGAGGAGTGGGCTCAGAGACAGGAACCTGTTGAGTTTTATTTAAGATTCTGACTATTTTAACTGTCTTTTTATTCTCAGGCAGGGGCTGCTTTAGAGCAGTGGAGTTTATCAATGAGAGTATGACTCTGGTGTCAATGAGGACAGGGAAAATTTTTCTCCAGTAAGGACTGGAGAAAAATGTCTCCAATTTAGTTAAGAGAGATCACTGGGAAAGGCCGTTGTAGTTCCTCGGAGCCCTGACACCAGAAATGAGGGGCCTGGGGAAGGCTGCTTAGATGAATGAAGGTGCCTGGAGCTCTTCAACTGGAGACAATTTTTTTTTCTAATGTTCTAGCTCTTTTCAATAAAAGCAGAAGGTAGAATGGTTTTTGTTTCATGTAAAGGGACTTCATTTGCTGGAATTAAAAATTAAAAATCTAGTGGTCTTATTTGTAGATGACTTATTTAGGTGTCCAGCCAGTTTATTCACCAAATTAATCAAATCTATAGTGGGCATGATTTCTCATTCCATCCTAGTATTTTTAACTAAAAAAGAAAGGCTTCAGTTCAGTCCATTAGTAAACATACAGTTAAAGGCTACCCAAGTGGAATCAACATCTGAGGAAAGGCCAAAATTCTCTTTAAAACAGTCTGTAGTCAATTATAATAGCCATCAAGATTATGACAGTCATCAGACATCTGTGAACAAGCCTTTATTTTGTTTCAGTCAATAAGCTTTCAGAAGGCTACTGTAACTGCTGTAAGTGCTTGGTCTCTAGCAAGTTTGTTTTTCTTTTTTTTCCAAAAAATCAGGTTTGTTTTTCTAAATTGCTTTCAGGATGTTAGCATTAGGGAAGTCTCATCTAATGGTGAGCCTTGCTGTTACTGAACAGCAAGTGGCATCCTGCTGCCCGCCGCCACCCTCCAGGCAAAATTCCGGAGGCAAAGGTTTGGCGATAAAGGGAAGGAGTCTTTATCCAAAAGCTACACAATTTTGGAACAACAGCTTTCCACATGCAGTAGTCACTTAAGCCTATGAAGTAAGGCTAAACTTTTTAACTCCTGAGTTCCCCTATTATTTCCCCTGTTAGTTTTTAATTATCTTATTTCTATAGAATTCGTTTACAAACTAAAACAACATATGATACAAAAGGTGCACAATTTTGGAAGAATGGCAGACGTCTGTCCTTTCCACAATACCCAAAGAATAACCCTGCCACCCTCTGCCAGGCCAGCCTGATCCTTGGCTGCACCAGGAGTTTCTTCTTCATCCAAAATAGTGTCCTTTGGGAGACACAGGCAGCTGTAGCACCGTCATCCAGGCATCGTTGAGGAAGACAGCCTGAGAGTCAGTCTCTGCTCTCCATCTATTTTAAGTATTCTAGCCCATAACTCCATGTGCTCCGGAGGCATTCTGTTTCTCAGCCAATCCCATCCTAGACTGTTTACCGTTGCCTTGGGCAACCTCCTCCCAGGCCCCTCCCTACTCCTTCCCAGTGATCTGATCAGATCTCTCCATATCAAGACTTTCACTGACTAGAGTATGAATTTGCTGATATAGATCAGAAACCCAGGCTGCTGGTTTGAATAACCATATTAAACTATTTAGCGAATCTGCAGCGATCCCGTTACCTTTAGAATTTTTTTAACTATAAATTACAATTCATCTTTAGTCCTGGGAGTATAAGAAATGCGGGGTTCACCAAGATCCTCAGAGGGTTTAATGTTAAAGGACAAGTATAGAGGAGGACAGTGTGCAAGAAGGTTCAGAGGAGAATGGCACTGGAGGTGAGCTTGAGGCCAGGAAGCTGGGTATGGAGGGCAAGGTGGCATTGGGGGCAAGGTGGCATTGGAGGCAAAGCTTGAGACGAAGAAGTGGGGCTGAGGACGAGCGGACAGCTCCAGGTGGAGCTTAAGATAAAGAAGTCCAGGGGGAAGGGCAAGATAGTGCTGGAGGAGAGGGGCATTCGGCTTCTAAAGCCATCTTCTTTTTCTTTAAATATGTGTTACTCAGTTAATTTTAAAGCTTCATTTTGCAAAGAGATAACTTCAAATTCTGGTAATGATTAGAAGTTTCAATATGTTTTAGGCAGCGGTTAGAAATAAGCAACAAGGGGAAGAAGGAAGGGGGGAACCACCCTTGCTTATTGATCCAAGGCAAATAGTTGACATAGTTCCAGTTAAGCATCCTTGTAAAATAATTTCAATTAGAAAAGTTTTCATTGCAGTTTTCACCACCCCCAATCAGGTGGGCAGTCAAGGAGAATCATGGGAAAGGGCATGCATAGATAAGACTAAAGTTATATGACCAATATGCAACCCCTCCCCTATGCTAATACAGTCACTTCTGTCCGTAAGGCTGGAGATTCAGGAGACTCTTGCCTTTTCTTGGCACCCTTGGCAGTCCTGTTCTCTTCCTTAATAACATAGTAATAAAACTCTTACTCACCCACTCACTGATCTATAACTTTACTGTGTTGGCGAGAACTAACTCCCGTAACAATCCCACTAAAAATAGGCATTCCACTCAGTTTTGCAAATTTCAAAGCTATGATTGTCTGATTTAGTTTTAAGAAAAATAAGTTTGAGGATTTCAAAAGTTTTCCATAATGCTCACTTAGGCTCTAAATTACTTTTGCTCAGACCAATCCATTTAGTTAAAAATGTGCATGAGGCATTACCTTGGTTTTTAAACATAAATTTGGGTAGGGTTCCTGTAGTAGGTCTCTGAAAATATTTAGACAACTGAGGTCCCATTTTTCAGAGATTTTTCTCAAGCAGAAAGCTCAAAACAGTCTAACAGCTAAAACAACTGAAATGGTTTAAACAGTTTAAAAGGAGCTAAGCAGCCCTTAAACAGTGTGAGTAGCCTGCAGACTTACTACCAGCCAGTTCCGCTTTTAAAGAGCCCAATCCCAAAGGGGTCAGGTCAATGGCTGGAGCAACACAGATTCATAAAAGCAACCTGGTCCTGAGGGAGTCAGGCCATACGCTGAAACAGCTTTGTTCTAATAGAATAGCCTACTTCCTAAATTGCCTGGCCAAAGAGTGAATGGCACAGTTTTCAGTGGGACAATCCTGCTCTGGGGTCCCAGACGGAATCAGACCAAAGGGCAGCACAAACAATATAGTCCCAAAAGAATAAAGTTGGTGGCAAACAGGGTCCCAAGAAACAGCCTGATTCCCTAGGGAGTCAGGTCAAAGAGTGAAACTAGAGCTCGCAGGAAAACAATACCTTTTAACAGAAAAAGAAAGAAAAAGAAAGAGAGAGAGAAAAACAAAAACAAAAACAAAAATCTCTAAACAGATCCTGAGTAAAGCCCAGAGAGCTGCAAAGTTCAAAAACAGCGGAGGGTAAGAGCTAGAAAAAACGTATCCTCAAGCTGAGTCGGGGAGAACAGCGAGTTCAAAGGGCTATGCGGGCACCACACCTGTTTGCTCACCAGCCCCAGAGCCATTGGAGGGTCTTCTTAGTGACTCCAAATGTGTGGATCATAAAGTCACTTAGTATTCTTCAACAAAAAATGATTTATTTGCGAAAAAAAATGATTGCAATCTGGGACCAACAACTATGATAAGCACCATGTAAGACCCCAGGGTAACAAAGAAAAGAAAGTTTTTGTATAGAGGGAAAGAGGAAGTGAGGGGGACAGTTATAATCCTAGAGTTCTTCCTGTAGGGCTTTCATCTGGTCTGGCGTGGGTGTGACAGCCCCTCTTACCTACGGGCACGACTAATTCCTATCTCAGTTAACATGTTTGTCGTTAATTTGACACTTGTTAGCCTAAAAGAGGGTAAATTTTCAGACCTTTTGTGGTTCTTGACAGAAGGCATTCTTTTATTGACAGTTAATGTTGTAATAAGTGCATTCAACCAAACGAAGCTTTAGGCGACTTTGACTCTTAAATAATGAGTCAAACAAATAGTGCATAAAAACAGTATCCATAAATAGTAGCATGGATCTGAATTCTAGGCGAGTAATTAAGAATGTACAATTTGTACTTCATAGTTAATTTACGAACTAGTTTGTTCTCTGTTAATGAAGTCTAACCTTAAGCCAAGATGTCAAGAAGAAATTCTTTTGGGTAGGTACATTTAATCACAATTTAAATGTCATTCCATTTAGACATTTTCTTGCTTTGCCCAAACATATGTTTCTGATCATGCCTCACACAATAAAAATCAAATTACTAACATCTGAGCTCAATGTTATATACTTGTGATATTCTGATTTATAATAAGAAATATACATTTGTCCTTAGTCCTCATTCCTGGCATGGAGCTCCTAAAACCAAAGCGATGAAAACCATAAAGGAACACTTTTTGTTATGCTAATGAATGACTTTGGGAATGTCCCTGGGTGACTGAAGGCTGAGGTTGGTGCCCTAGGGAAGAATCAACCTTGTGATGGCAGGTTTGAAACTTGCAGGCCCACCTGGGAGGGGAGAAGGGCTGGAGATTGAATCAATCACCAAAGGTTCATGATTTAATCAATAATATGCATTTGTAAAATCTTTATAAAAACCCACAAGGACAGAGTTGGAAAAGCTTCCAGCTTGTTAACAATGTGGAGATTGGGGGAGAGTGTCAGCTAGAGCAGGACATGGAAACTCTGAACCCTTTCCCCAATCCCATCCTTATGTATCTCTTAATCTACTTGAATCCTTTAATATCTTTCATAAAAAGATGGTGACACAGTGAATAAAAGGGTCTCAGAGAAATGCTCTAGCAAATTAATTAAACCCAAGGAAGAATTTGTGGGAACCCCTGATTTACAGTCAGTCAGTCAGAAGTACAGGTAACCACCTTGGCTTGAGATTGACTTCTGAAAAGGAAGGCAGTCTTGTGGGACTGAGGCCTTAACCTGCGGGATCTGATGCTATGTCCTAGTAGATAGTGTAAAAATTCAGTCTGAGGCGCAGGGCACTCAGCTGGTGCCGGACAAGTGCTTGCTGGTATGAGAAAAATTCCCATCCTCTGACAATGAAATTGGGTGCAGAATCCTTCTTCATACTGGTTTTCACTTTTAAAAAGTGTATAAAAATTTCCTGGAGGATGTTATAACACAGATCATGAGTTTCACTTATAGAATTTCTGTTCCTATAGTCCCCGATAATTTGCATTTCTAACAAGTTTCCAGGTAATGCTGATGCTTTTGATCTGGGGAGCAAACTTTGGGCATTATTGATATGACATGATGTTTTGAAATGAGCTCTTCATATTTAAAGAGCTCATTATTTTGAATAGACAGACCTTGGTAGAATCCCAGATCTGTCATTAGCTAGCTGTATAAGCTTGAAAATCATAATTCTTTGAGACTCAGTTTCTTTATCTATAAGATGAAAATGATAATAATATATTTCTCAAAGAGAGTTTGAATATTGAATAATTCATTTAAAGTGTTTTGCATAGTGTATACACTTAGTAGGTATTCAACAAATTATATCACTCTATGACTGTTTTCTAAAGTAATGATTTTTATAATATTCATAAAAGAATTCTTTAAATATGAAGTGCTCTCATTTCATTTAAAATGCACTTAAAATGGTGATATCTAGTGTGTGCACATATATAAGGTATATATATACCTTATAAAAAGATATGTCTATATTAAATATCACAGAACAGGCTAAACGTGTTTTCATTAAATCAGCTCACGAGTCCAGAAACAAGTCATTTACTTGGACAGGTTCTCCCAGGCTTTATTAAAATGTCTTTTATAGGTGTACCAAACATTTTTTAAATATTGAGGTCTGTTTACATTCCCATGCATGGTATCATGTGCATACACTTTTTGCCATTTTGGTTGTTTTCACTTAAAATTGAACATTATCTAATGACACCTATGGTAGCAGCTGACTTTGATTTTCTAAAAATTGCCATAAAATCTGAGGAAAGCCCATTTGGAATTATAAGATAAATCATCAATTTTCAATGTGATGATGTTTTATGAGGATTTTTTTCCCTCTATCAAGACAATTTATTTTTAAAAACGTTTATTTCAGTATTTGTATGTATGAGTATGTGTATACATATGCATAATTCTCAATGACAATTAGTAATATGCACAGAAGTTTATTAAAGTCTAATTAAATCCTTGCAAATCAAAATGTGTGCCACAGATAGGCTGCATTAACATCACCTGGGTAATTATTAGAAATGTAGAATCTTAGCTCCCACCACGGACCTGCTGAATCAAAATCTGAATTTTAACAAGATCCCTAGGTAAGTCTTATGTTCTTTAAAATTTGAAAAATGCTGATTTAATAACATCTTTGATTTTGTGAATTAATTTTCTTTTATTGAGTTGATACATATTTATTTTTATATTGAAAGTATAGTGTATGGCTTGTGATACAATAACAGGAAGAAATAAAAAGAAGACATTATCTCACTGAAGGAATTACTGTTACCTATCTATATTAAAATTACATAACATTTGATAAATGTCACCAATTCAAGCTCACAGAGAGGTAGACATGAATGGTTAAAAAGCAAATTTTTGACCTCTTACACTGCAAAGTAGGTGAAAAAGAAAAGGACTAAATGTTGGTCACAGTAACTTCTGACGCTTATTTTCCTACCCAGTAGGAGAACTTGTTATTCTTCTCAACAAAAGAGTGATGAGTTCAGAAACACCATCCCCCCACCCCCACCCCATGGCTCCAGCCTGTGAGAGCGCCGAGGCACTAGCCTCCACTGCAAGGATTGAGCAGGGCTTCAGCCTGCACCCACAGGGAGGTCGTCCTCAAGGTCATATATAATGCCTGGCAGGTATTAATCATCTTTGAGGACAGCAAACTTTATGACACTGACAAGAATGAGGATCTAATGAGCAATTAATAACTTTCTATGATTGCAAATGAGAATCTTGCTACAAGCTTGAGATTATTTCAGAAAGAATTCTATGGGGCATTTGAATGATTGAGAGGAGACAGTCAGGCCGGACTAGACATGGGCAGGTCTCCAAATCTTCTAGAAGGTTTTCACAAATTCTCAACCAGGAAAAGTTGGAAATTAATGATAAAAAAAAGAAACTATATTATTTAGTGTTTGGTTATAATTATAATAAACAGCATTCGTGTGATAATTATCTCCACAAAATCTGCAAATAAATTTTCTCTTCAGGTATTGCCAGCAACGGCCAGCAGACTCTGTGGTTCACAATGACAAGTGTGTTACTTAGAGTGGTCAACATCAGGAATGTAATACCTTGTTTTAAAACTCATTTATGGATATGGAAGGTGCACGTTGTGGTGAATTTATAAACAGTTCTGGTATTAAATGTTCCATTTAAGTTCCTGCCAGTTGATTTATCAGCTTCAAAGGATTTCCTTATATTCTCAGTTAAGATTTAGAAATGTCAGCAAGCTTAATCTACTTTTCACTTTTACTCCCCACCCCCAATTTTTTCTTAGTTATTTCTATAAATTAAAAAAAAACATATACGATGTATGTCTTATTATATTGCCTTTATTCATTGTTCAGTTAAAATTCAGTGAAGTATAATGAGGGCTCATCCCCAGACCTTATGCTAGAAATAGCTGGTACATTTTTTGTGTTAATTTTTTCACATGCTTCTACACTGATCTCTCTAATTGTTCTATTTTGCAGTTAATTTTCCATGTATATTTTCTGTTTTATCTGTGAATAAACCTACATGGTATTTACACATTGTTTTTTCTTTTTACATCTTTTACTTGCATAGGCTAGCATTTACCAAAATATTTTAAGTAAGGTTGGAAATACTGGGGGCCCTCATTCCTTTTTTTTATCTTCACAGTAATTTTGGAGAAAATTATTTTATTTTAGATATTTTTCTTTTATTGCATTTTTACCTATTACATTTAGTGTTTATGACTGATGAATTTATTAGATAAATTTGGGACATATATTGGAAAAATAAATTACTTTGGTACTCTGATGTAATTATGTGATTAATTATATTAATAGATTAATAATC